>BQKN01000703.1:81618-101014 GCA_022839385.1 Asparagus kiusianus | reverse complement strand
AAAAAAAAAAAAATCCCCAACCTGCCACCCAAAAAAAGAGTAGGGGTTTTCAGGGGTTATCAAAAAATTCCTCTCAAATTTAAATTTAAGATTTTATTAGAAAACTCGAGTATAAACACAATTTTTACCTGGGAAAATCCGATTGCATAATTTACTCAACCATGTGAACGTTGCGGTTAGCATTGTTTGTGACGCTTTTTGCTAAAATATTAGGCTATCTATAAAAAAACACCTAACTTGAGGGTGTTGTTCTTATATTTTGAAAGGTACGGGGGTTATCTGATAATCGTCCAAAAGTAAGGGGGCCTTTCTTATATTCAGCCAGAAATAAGTACTCTTGTTGGTTCCACTCATTTACCTACCCACCGCGCGCATATAAATACAAAAGAGACGCTCATTCGCTTGTGTTTTTTAAGTAGCAGCCGTGTCTGCCTAAACTGGGGCTCATGAGTTGGCTCAATAATCCGAGTCCAATCAAGTGTCACCCCTAAAGTATACATGGGTTTTTCTGTAGAGTGCCCATGGATACTCTATAAGAGAGAAGAGAGATAGAAAGAAGTGAATTGCTCATGGGTCCTACTGATTTGTACTAAATTCTATGGACAATCCACTTCTCTTTATCTCTCTACTCTCTTACAGAGTGCCCATAAGCACTCTACAGAAAAACCCACTATACATTGCTCTACAAAATGCTGAGCAGCAGTCTCATAATCGAAGCCCGCAGATAACATAAAGTGTATGCTTTATTAACAATTGAAACAAATAAGTGACATCTGTTAAAAACTCCATCAAGCAATAATATAAGCAGAGAGTGCGCCGGTTTCTACGGAGCAAAGTTATTCACTTATAAATTAAAAGGCGCAAAGAAGTTGTTAGAAGTAGAAATGTGATTACGACTCAACAAAGTTCAACTAAAGATTGCATTAAATATAAGTACAAATAACTAGAAGAAAAAGAAGCAACTGACGTATACAAGTCTCCCTCTATTTTACGGAAAAAGGCTGCACTCTCGCTAGTTTAAGCTTTGCTGCATTTGGTGGAGTGGCAAAAATAAAGTAGAGATTATAAGAATTTAAGAATGAGAGAGAGAGAGAGAGAAAGAGAGAGAGGAAAGGGACCATCTACTTTGGTTTTTGTTTTTTTTCCATTGTGCTTTTCTGATGTTAGAAATTAGAATAATTCAGTACGATGGTTTTTTTTTTTTATAGAAAAACAAAGGTTAAACCCTATTCATTAAAAAACAAAAATCAAGTACAGAGCTGTTTTAAGTACAAAAAAGAGGATACGGGATGTATCCAAGTGTTGGTAGATAGAAAATAGAATTTCTTATAATTAGGGACCTATAACATTCTTCTTCCAAAGATCTATGAAGATGAAGAGTGGTCTTGCCGTCATTCACCGTTGACACAGATATAAAGAAGAACCAAAACGGACTATACGTGTAATTATTAGAAACTAAATTTTCTATAAACTAACAGGAAAAAGTTTAAACAAAGTGAATGAAGTCCAAAAAAAACTGACATAAATGACACCAGAATTATATCAAATCCTCATTAAGTACTTCTCCTGCTAACTAGATGTTCTTCAAGCCTTGCAGAAAGACGATTAGCAACTGAACTACTTCTAGATCTTGTCCATTCATATAATCCAGAGATAGAGAGGTTAATAATGGATTTATATGAAAAGTTAATATGATCAAATAGGAATTTGTTTCTTGCAGGCCAAAATATTCCAGCATACTGATGATAGAATTGTACGCCATAAGTGTCCATTTGTGCTATTTAGATTCTCAACAGTTTTTAGGAGATCCATGAAGCTTGTAGGCCATTGAAAAGGGAGGTAATACTCTTTGAAGTGTCTCCAAACTTGCAATGATATAATACATGAACAAAAAAGATGATCTCTAGATTCTTCTTCTAACCCACAGAAAAAGCATATTGCATCTTCCTGCCAACCTTTTAAAAGAAGATTATCCTTAGTGTGCAATTTATTTAGTGATAAAAGCCAGGTAAAGAACCTAACTTTTGCTTAGGATGATAGAATTCTGAATAACCTTGTAAACAGGAGATAGAATTCCTATGGAGATTAGGAAATTATAAAAATATTCTATTGAAAAAATTCCACTTGGTGTAAGAGACCATCTGGGTTGGTCATGTTGATTGGAGACATGGTGAGGCTGTATAGAGTCCATGATATATAATTTGTCATTTTTTGATGAAGGTGGTATACTTCTTTTCATCAAAAGGTGCCAATACCATATATTATCCTGAAAGAATCCCTGATTATAGATAGATGCATTAGTAGAATATGACAACTTGTATAAAGATGGATAAAGGCTAGCTAAAGAGTTAGCTCCCAGCCATTTATCTTCCCAAAACCTTATTTTGTCATCAGAACCTAGTTTTCATACAATGTTGTGGAAAAAAGCCTCATTATAAGAAACGATGACATTCCAAAAAGAAGAATTTGATGCATTGATACGAATAGTTTGTAGGTTAGAACTTCTGGTAACATAAAGTTGATGAAGAAAAGCACCACTTGTGAAATTTCTATCCAAATATTTCCATAGCCATTTTGCTATAAGAGAAGAATTGAAAATTTTGAAATCTTTGACTCCCAATCCACCCTCTGATTTATTAAGACATACTCGCTTCCAATTAACCAAACATTTGAATGCATTATTATCTTCACTTCCCGTCTAGAGGAAATTTTTCCTGATTCTGTCAATTTCTTTGATGAGCCACATAGGTAATTTATAGAAAGACATGAAGTATAAGAGAATGGAAGATAGAACAGAATTTAAGAAAATAAGCCTCCCACCAAAAGATAATGAGTTTCTCTTTCATGTAGATAGCTTCCTGTGTAGGTTATCTAGAATAGGTTGCCAATCAGATTTAGATAGTTTTCCATATTTTAGTGGTAAACCTAGACACTTGATGGGAAGATGATCCACTTTACAGTTTAGTGGTGATGCAAGAGATTCATCTTTCAAAGGATTTTTGCCAAAATAGATAAGAGAAGATTTGGAATAATTGATACTAAGACCTGATATTTCCTCAAAAATATACAAGATTGTTTTGAGAATGGTAATGTCCTTTGAGGAGCTTTTGACAAAAAGAAGAGTGTCATTAGCAAATTGAAGAGTTCTTAACTGGTTCAAAAGTGCTTTGATTCCAAGACTAGATAGTAAACCAGCTTCCACATTGTTCATAATCATTCTATGAAGGACATCCACTATAATGTTAAATAACACTGGTAATAACAGATCCCCCTGTTTAAGGCCTCTCTTATAGTTAAACAATTTAGTTGGTTGCCCATTGACTAACATTGCACAACTAGAAGATGAAATGATATTATGAATCCATGAACACCATCTAAGACCAAAACCTCTTGCCTTTAGCAAATTAATGAAGAAGTTCCAATTTAAGGAATCGAATGCCTTAGCAAAATATGTCTTAATCATGACAACTTCTTTCTTCCTCCTTGAGCAGAAATGTATCATTTTATTTGTAAAAAGAATAGAATCAAAGGTTGATTTTCCTTCTTGAAAAGCAGATTAAGTAGGTGTAACCAAAGATGGCATGTGATGTGCTAATCTGTTTGCAAGAATTTTGGTAATAATTTTGAAGAGGCAGTTAATTAAACTGATTGGTCTGAAATCTTTCACAATTGAGCTGTCTTTAATCTTTGGGATTAGAGTGATGAAAATTTTATTTACTCTATGAAGACTGAATGAATCATGATAGAAGAAATTCATAAGAGAGATAATATTTGTTTTGATAATATCTGTTTTGATTAAGTCCCAGAAAGTTTGATAGAAGACCATTGAAAAACCATCAGGTCCAGGAGCTTTATTAAGGTTCATACCAAATACAGCATTCTTGATTTTTTACTTCTGAAAAAGGTTCCTCCAAAGAAGAAAGATTTAATTCTCTTATCAAGATATAAAGAGAACCAATCTATAGAAAAATTGTTTCTATTAGATTGTCCAAAAAGACTATAATAAAAGTCAAAGAATGCCTTGGATATCTCATTATCTCTTGTTAACTCTCTACCTTCATGAGTAATAGAGGCAATATAATTGGCCATTTTGTGAAAAGACGTTGTTTTATGAAAAAAAGATGTATTAGAATCCCCCTCTTTTAACCATTGAATTCTTGATCTTTGGTGTCAATATGTTTCTTCCTCCTTGAGAATAGACGTGAAAGAAGATTGTAAAGACTTTCTAGCAAGAAAATCTGAATCGGAGAGGGGTCTTTGTTCTTCAAGCAAATCAAAGTAGTTTATTTTGGAAAGAATGACTGATTTTCTGGAGGATATAGACCCAAGAATATTTTTCTTCCACCATTTAATCCTTCTCTTTAGGAGTTTTAATTTCATGATGAAAATATCCAAAGGATTACCTTGACATTGAAAGCAATTCCAACAGTTGTTGATGAAAGGAATGAAATCTGGAACCAACTTCTTTCAAATCTAAAAAATGAAGATCCAGGCTTGATGCCTCCACTATCTAGAACTATGGGACAATGATCAGATCCCACAGAGGGTGGAGAAAATTGCAAGCATAAAGGACATTCTTTCTCCCAGTCAGGACATATAAGAAATCTATCTAGTCTAGCCATGGATAAATTCAACCTCTTATTAGACCATGTGAAAGCTCGACTAGAAAGGGGTAGATCAATAAGAGATACTAAAGAGACAAAATTCCTGAATTCATATCACTGGGGGACCATTCCTACCATTTCGCTCATCATAAGATAATGTGGCATTAAAGTCACCACAAAGAACCCAAGGACCTGACATGATACCACGGATGCGATTGAGCTCCCACCAACAAACTTTTCTATCTTCTTTATCTATAGGAGCATATATAGGTTGGACTTTTGGTTCATAAAAAAACAATTTTGCCTTTGTGAATAGTCCCACATCGGAAAATGAGAAGAAGTTCAAGAAGTTTATAATGGTTCACATCTCAATGGACTTTGAGTTAGTGTTTTGGGCCTAGTATTGTTTGGGCTGTTGCCACGTCACGCCACGCCACGCCGTACTCGCACGAGTTTTTTGCCTCTCAAGTTTTATTTTTTGCACGTTTTATACAAGCTTGTAACGATCGCGGGAGTTATGGAAACGTATAACGGACGCGGGATATACGTGTAACGTATGCGGACTATCAGCATCGGTTATCAGTTTGAGAGGCTATATAAAGAGCTGAAACTCATTCGGGGAAGACATAGCAACAAGAAGAATCCTCTAATCCTCTCTCATCCTCTAAAAATTTCTCTGATATTATAATTGTTACATTTTCGGGCAACCGTCTTCATCTGAGCAGAAGCTCTGCTACTTGCGCCTGAGTATAGAGGCCGGTTGTTGCCCGGGGCTTTTACCGCTAGGGGGAGAGGATCGACTACGCCAGGGCGAAAGACAGGTCCTCTATCTTCTAGGGCAGTGAATCACGACTGCACCCGTTCAAGCCTGGTGTTCTAACTATTTTATTTTCAGTTTTATAATAATTGTTTTAATTTTAACAGCAATACAGATATAAAGATAAAACTCCAATTGGATGGTTTGTGATGCAGATAGCCGGAGACCGCGAAAATGCCAATGTAAGATTGAACTAGAGAGAAAGCGTCTGACCAACCAACCAAAACTCCACCTCTAGGGTCAATAGAGTCAAGGTGGCACCAATGAATGAGTTTCTTGCCTCCTATAGATTTGAGAATCCTAGGTGTAGGATTAGACAACTTGCTTTCTTGTATACCAACAATATCAATAAAAGAATTGGTGAGAAAGCTAGATGTGTGCTTATGAAAAGCTAGCTGAGTGCTAAAGAAAATTATGGTCTAATTTATGGTATCCAGATTCCAGTACATATTATTGTTCATGTTAACCGCAGTATAGTGAGTCTAGATTGGGTCCAAGGTTAAATAAGATGAAATATGGGATAAAAAAGGTCGATTAAACCTGAAATAAGAGTAAATGATAAGGAGAGTGGGATGCAAACCCTAAGACCTGTGGCAAAAAGGCTTCACTACTATTTTTTAAAGTGGCGTCTAACAACCAAATTTCAATAATTTTCATGCACATATTCTCCTTTATCTTATCTACCTTCATAATTTTGCTGGTTGTTAGGCTATTAATTATTAACACTACCACATTGAAATTTTACAGACACTTAAAGTGAGGGTGTGATCACTCGACTACTAGCTAGTAGCTAGCATGCAAAGATTCTTTTAGACTCCTTTACCCCAAGTGGGTCTATTTGTCTAAAAACAATTTTCTCTTCCTCCAAGGGTAATAGGGTAAAAAAAAAGAGAGGGGAAAAAAAAGGATCTATCTGCAAAGATAAACGCAGAAGGATAAAAAGTTGAAAACAACGGTATTAATAAGGGGATCAAATCCAATTGACGCAATCTAAATAATTTCAACCTCACAGTGACAATCAAAGGAGTCATGGGTAGCATCTAGAAGTTATTGGATTCAAATTCGTCAAGGAAATAAGGAAAATCAAGCCCATTTGGTAGCCGCATCAATTGAAAAGAATCTAATAATTGGAAACACCTTCTACTAATGGTAGAGCATGTAGACCTATTGACAAAATGGATGGAGACATTTTCCATGATAGTATACAATTTGTTTTATCTTTGCTTAAAGACATTAGGAAACAAAAAAAAAAAAAAGGTTAATACATTTTATTTTTATCAAATAAATAAATTATGGAGTTATGTTTCGTTTCAAACGACAAGATGAAAATTTTCTCTTACCTCCTACCACTCTTCCATTTATGTTAAATGAAACAACATTTCAAAAATAATTATCAACCTTTCCTTACCGTTTTCTCAGGGCTATTTGGCTAAATTACCGAATTTGTATTTTTTTTAGTTGACCCATCTTATCAATATGATATTTTTAAAAGTCGTAGCATCCTTTAAGGTATTTTATTTCGACCCCCCTTCTCACGTCTATTGGACACGCGGGGGGTCTTTTAAAATTAATTTCATGCGATATGTTCGATCGGGGCAAATTTGAACACCACCTCCTCGTTCACATGCCTTGAAACTCTTTGTTAGGAGTTCCTCCCTTTCTTTTTCTCAACGCTCTTACTTTATTGTTTGATGAGGATTGATTTCCCAAGTCGCGCGGGGACAAACACGCTAGCTGAAAGGTTCAACAACGCAAGGGTCCAATTCAAGATGTATCGATCTCTCTAGACGTAATACCTTGTTCTTGCTTTTGCTGTCCTTGTTTTTCTAAAAGAAGATCAATGCTAAAAGCTCAAAGTAATAGACTGAAAAGGACTATAGACAACAATTATATGATCAATTTCGCAATCATCACTACATAAAATAGTGTGTACACTTTTAATTGTGGAAGAAGTCAACATTATTGTTGTTATCAGATGATCTCAAGTGGTGATGGATCATGCACAAGTCACCTTCATTCATTCTTTACCTCGACTCCGCCAAAGCTCGATGTGGGGCGACTAGGTTCACTCTCAATTGATTGAAGCTTCTGAAGAAAACCAAAGCCTATCGCTTGGTTGCTTTCATGTTGTTACGTGCATCATGTCATCAGAACAACCACTTGAAGATTTTGTAATACAACTTACCATATTTACAAGTAATGCTTATTGTGCTGCTAGTTTAATGAGGGCATCTCCAACCGCTTCTCTAAAATTTTCTCTAAAATGGGAAAACAAAAGTCATATTCTCCAAATTAATTTTACATCAACTCCAACAGCTTCCCCATTTTAAAGAATCCGTTTTTTCCTCCAAAAATTTGAAGAATGCTGCAGATTTGGGGAAGCTTCCCTATTTTTTCTCCTCCATCCCTATTTTGGGGAATGAGATGGGGAATCTGTTGGACCAAAAACCTAACTAAATTTTCCAAAAATGGGAAATGGAGAAGCTGTTGAAGATGCTCTGAATGGCAAAACTTGCAAGTGTCGGTTACTTCATTTCAAAAATTAGTAATGAAGTTAAATAAGTTATTCAGATAGTAACATCAAAATAATATCAGGAAATATAATACAGTTATATTGCTCTATGAAATCGGAAGATGATAAGATGACGGAACCTAATAGTCGTGCATCCTGCTGCCATCAGCACCCGGCCTTTTTATTGCGCCATAGGTTACATGGCCAAGCCTAAAATTTGCAGAAAACCCCCTTTTAAGTACTTAATCTTAACAGAAACAAGCGATTGACCAACATACTCTCTTAGATAAACAACAGATAAAATCAGTAACAAATGATGTTATAGAAAAACCCTTTTCCTGGAGGATTAAATCACGATAGGGATTGAGCAGTTGACTACAAGAGCTGTAGCAACTTTCTCTTGCTTATCGTGTCGTTCCCCTGAGATTGGTGAAGGAACTTATAATGAGATGACATCAACAAAGAACATTCAGCCAAATGAGGGTAAATATAGTCGTGTTGTGCATTTTCATGGCATTTGATGGGGTAACCACTGCTTTGCTTCTGATCATAACAGGTACTTGTTTGATTGGTTCCCTTCACTTGACACCCTTAGGACGCATACTGATTCCTTAAACATATTGAAGCACAATTTTTTTTTTTTTTTTGCATTAACTAAGATTCTCACAAATTTTGCTGATAATTCCTTTCCTTAATCACTGCATTAACCAGGTAATCATTAGGAAACCACAAGCTTCAAAAAGCTTACACTGAAAATAAAAAAAGATAATGTTGAAGAGCACAACGATAAAAACCATCAAGCAAATCTATCCACTGAAAAATTCTATAACTTATTTCAAGATCAGTGAAAAAAAAAAGAGCCTGTCAATAATGCACAACAATAAATTGTTGATCACGTTCCTTTTCCCAATGAAAAAGATTGCATTATAGCACGGTGGTTTCAAAATCTAACTAGAAAGGGGAAAAGAGAGAGGATAATGTTTGCACCAGGCTACAGCTTATCTTCACACAGAGAGATTCCTCCTCCCAATAAGATAGACGGCATTGAAGACAAGCATAGCTCTCAACGTAGTGCTTTTTAAAATTAGCTGCAAGAGAGAATTCAACTTTCTAGGTTATCAAATACGAAAACATCCTATGTCAAGGGATCAGAATGACTTGGACCAGAAACTGCTGAAAATGCCATACAGCTTGCATATTAAATGTTCTTTTCTTTTTTACTTTTTTTTTCCTCTCCATATGATATGAATGATCACCTACATCTTGCATGAACCAAAATTTATTAGATGAACATGCAATATAAATTCAAGGACATTACATGAAAAGAAATTTTCTTGGTAGGATCAAATATGACTTAAGATAATCATTATCCAAAAATTGTTTGTCCCTTTGAAGCAAGATAATAGGAAGAACCCCTGCAGATAGCCTTGTGGTTGGGCCTTGGGACCTTAGCAGCCAAGGTTCCTCACAGCAGCAGCAGCAGCAGCAGCAACAACAACAAAAGTGAATTTGCCATCCTTTTTTATAGGGGAGGCAACTGAAATTTCAAATATTTATGCACAAGATCATGTTTTGATAGGTTAAACCCAAAATAATCTGAAGAGACAGGATGAATTGGAGGATTTTGAGGAGAAGAAACAAATGAAATTAGGAAAATAAAAGGAAAAGAGTACATATAAAGTACCATTCAGATGAGATATAAAGGTCAGGCGGATACAAAGGGAAGTTACAAGAATAAGCATGCAGAGAATACCTGCTCAGATACCCTTAGACAAGCATAGTGTTAGGGCCTGTTTGACAACACACTAAAACTAGGCCAGATTCAAACCTGACTCAGTTATAGGGTCTGTTTGACAAACTTATTAAACTGGCTTTAGTTGGAACGAAGTTGGCCCAAGATCTTAGTCCTAGTTTGGCAAATAAGAAACTTATTCTTATCTAGTTTTTGTTTGGCCCAATTTTGCCTCATAACTGGATCAGGAAAGAAACATGTCCCCACCTGGTATGAAACAGAACCTGTTTTAGTCTGGCCTAAACAAATCCAATATTCTCTAGATAAAAAAAATCTAATAGAGCATCGAAAATCATATAATTTGCAAATATACCCTCAGACCTAGCACAAGTCCACTGAACTTTGCTAGTACAAATGCATTTTCTTAACATGAGAATATTCTACCAAACTTAAAAACAGAAATCAAGTTCTCTTTTGGTGCAACATATAATTTGAATATTTAAAAAACTTAAAAAACAACAAGTTTGATATATTTGAATTTGAATATAGATGAAACGAATCTGGACCTGCATATGTAATTTTTTGTAATTTACTATCAAGACGGAGCTCTATTTTCACATATTTACCAAACAAGAAATAGTTGTGTACTAGTTTTGTTTGAAGGTTAGCCAAACTAGGTCCATCTCAAAACTAGTTCATATAGAAACTATTTTAGCCTTATCTAGACTTAAGCCTAACTGATTCAAAACTAAACCAGTTTATTTTCTCAGTTGCGAAACTGACCCTTAGTGTATTTTGTGTTTGGGAAAAGTTGGGCCAGAATTGCCCCCGCTTTTCTTAGCTATTTTTGGCCCTTAAACCAAGCCAGAATTGGTCCATTTCCTACAAAGGACCAATCCTGGCCTAGTTAACAAATAAACCAATAATTATTGCATTTCATGAGGAAAACCTTCATATGCTTGATTCTTATAGAACCAATGTGGTATAGGATTTATAGTACATTAGCATTTCACTTCGGAGAAATGCTTGCCCCATAATTTTAATTAATCTTTCAGAGTTGTTGTTAATGACGGCCATGGAAAAGGAAGAGTAGCAGATAACACATGCAATCTTGTTCTATTGTTCTATTGCTATCTTTTGATCATTGAAAGAAAACAATCAATAAGATAGGTTATATGTATGTGATAAAAATGTACTTTTTGTGTCGAACTGCAGATTAACTAGTAATATGTTAAACTACTTCTATCTATAAGATTTGTTCTTTTCTGCATCTAAACAATAGATTCACCTTCCATTTAACAACTCTACCGAGTATTCAATTAACTAAGACACAGTACAATCATCTGTAGCAGTCTTCTACTTGCAAACACTTTGAAGAATATGCCCCGATAATTTTATTAGTGTATAGTACAAAATATAGAGTTTAGCAAACATGCCATATCAACATGAAGACGGATGATAACATAGCATCTTATTTCAAAACTCACCATGCGATTATATTACTTAGATGGATGTTTATGGGTAAAGTATTAATATGGTGACATATTTAACATTCAATTGAAAGGTGAAATATCAGAACTTGAAGTGTACCTCCCGAGATGGCCCCTTAAGGGTTGATAGATGAACAGCTGCTCTTTTTTCGCTTTACAGTAAATACGTCAGGTGTATGCTAGTTAACTCTACCATCAGCTGAAAAGATATTCTTAATTTATTTCCAAGGGGAACTTCCATCTCTTTGATCCATTTCACTATGAAGCCTTCCCATCACTTTAATTAAAAATGCATACTCAAAAGCAGTTTCTTCACAATGCATATAACGGCCGCCCTCACCAAAATGTCCACCACTCATATTGGTCTTCAAAATGATAGATCTAGAACAGGTCGGACATGTGATCTCTCTCACCTTTGCGACCCATTTAGCAGCTTCCCAGACTCCTACCCTGGATTATACAACAAATGACAATAAGCACTATGTTAAAGCCTAGATGATAAGTAAAGTCAAATAAAAGATACAGACTAGTTGCACTCTGCATGTCAGAAGTTCATGAATGTGGCTGATAACTGAAAAAGAGATGACAATAGTTTATAACCAAAATTCATTCAGGGTCTTGTTTCACTACAATGGCATAGTGAAACTAAGCTGTTGATATGCTTTCTCTGGATCCCTCAAGCAAATAACCAAGCTTCCAAGAAGAAGAGAGAAACAAATGAAAGGAGAATATAGCATAACCAAATAAGCAATAATACCAGAAAATAGAAGAAAAGATTAATTAGAAACACAAACACGTCACGAAAGGTGAAACCAGATACCACTTATAGAGAACATGATTTAAGTAATCACATAGGAGAACTTCTTAGGGGGCTAAGAAAATAAGAGTAATTGAGAAAGATTAGCAGTAAAGAACATAAACGAAATAAAAGTAACATCAGAGCACCTATGCATAGGCCAAATAAATAAACAATAACATATCCCTAAAAGAAAAACAAGGACCCAAAGAGAATAAATGTCCCAACGCACCTGGAATCATAAAATGATGCTGTAACCAAAACTGAAGGATAGCATTGACCGAGCAGTATGTTATCATATGGAGAATAGTTTTGAATTGTTTCGAATTGAGTTTGAAATTGGGGATCTCCAAATTCCTCATAGTCCAACTTAGTGAGGGGTAACTTAGAGTCCAACATTGTGTTGCAGATATCAAGAAAAGGAACCTGCTTTAAGTTGAAGGCAGAGTAGTAATGAATGACTAAGCTAGATACTAAGATAGATACAGATAAAGATGTAATCATAAGAAGAAAAAAAATAGTTTCACTAGTAAACTAATTAAAGGCTACAAGCCTACAACCAACATATCAACATCTGCATGATGTGAATTCATTTAGATGATCTGCAGCATAGTGACAATTTTGTTACATTGTGTTTCATACAAGTCAATGAAATCTAGATAAAAGGAAGCTGTGTCTTTCAGAATTAGTAAAGTCAAATTCAGTGATAATGAATACAAAAACATGATTCATCTAACTTCAAGAATCCTAGTTTAACATTCTACATTGACGTTCCTTCTAGTCATTTCATTCATATATAAACGAGCAACTTCTAGTAAATTCTTATCACTTTCATTATGAAAGACAAAAAGCAGACTACAGCTTCAAAGGAAAAGATTTTCAGGTAATCTACCTAATGAGCCATTTATTAGATAACTTCTATTAGGAGAAAGATTTAAGAAAGATAAAGAACAGTAATGATGTAGAGCACTTCAGATGCACCAAGCTTTCTTCTAGATCAATGAAGTACTTAAACTTTTCTTCTTCAGGCCCTACATAATGATAAAATTGTAGAAGATATGTGCATAGCATACTGCATACCTCTTCTCTTTTCAGATATTACACTTGCATGGCATTTCCACTAAATCAGAAAGAGATCTTTAAGTTTCTTTCATATGTTGTCTCATTACCCTAGCAAAACAAGCTATGCTCTAAGACTGTTAGATATAATACCAAGTCAATTATCTCAGCTTGACAACTAGTTTGCCTTGCATGAAAATCATGCATACCAGCCAACATAGTTGGAGGGTTAATGGTTAGAATTATTGGAGTTCGTACTCTAATAAGACTGATATGCATATTAAACAAACTGAAAGAACGGCAATTAAGTGGACATAAAAAATTATCAAATACACGTAATGATTACATTTAGAAACTTGTTAGACAATAGGATTTAGACACTCCATGCTTAAAAGACAAAATGAGAAAGTGTCTGTAGAGGATTCAAAAAAATATCAGATGACAAAATGAAACAACATAGTGATAACAAGCAGATAAAGTAGGTCTACAAGACAAATACAACAGCCTAGCTGCCTATTTTGTGAAAGACATTATAGTAGGGGGGAAAAAGAGACTTGTGTATAAAACATTCTGATCCTCAGTCAAATTTCGAGCAAATTAATAGAAGCCCTTTGCTTTCTCAAGTGCATGTCTCCTGCAGGCTTATAGTCCAACTGAGAATTTTGAACTTCTACACTGCTGCCTAAAGGTGGATTTTACACAGGTTTAAATGCAGAATACAATAAAACATGAAGCAACAAAGAATGATCTGATTAAAATAAACATTCTATTTAGCCCTATTTTGTTCAGGTGTGCAACTTATATACCTGGCACTAATTCAAGAATTTAGAAGCAAATAAACAAATGCAGTCGAAAGCAATAATAGCTAGAAATAAATGAAGAAGTAAAATGCATAAATGGCCACATTGTTTTCTTTTTAACTCAAAGCTAATACTGTTCAAGAATCACATATTAATCACCTTCAGAATAGCAGCACAAAATAAGTCTGGATACATGTTCATACATGCTCCTACTAGAAGGCCTCCTGCACTAGTACCAACAGCAGAAAGCCGGTCCTTATGAACATAACCCTCTCCAATAAGGTATAACCCACATGCAGCAAAATCATACATAGAGTTTAGCTTGTGCAATCCGGTGCCAGCCTGATGCCACAACAAGTTCCCTCCACCCCTACAAAGAAGATCTAATTTCAACAAAAAATAAATAATAGCTAACGACACTTATCCATTAAAAGTAGCTTCAACCCGTTACCTGATATGTGGGATTAAAAAAAAGAAAAATAAACTAAACTCATCAAACAATATAAACTGTTAAAGTGAGACAAGCTAGAGACTACAGTGCACATTATAACTATAATGTTCAAAAGAGCTAGCAATTCAATTTATGACATTAATTAAATTCTTTTCGAATTAATGTAGTCTCATAGAAGGCATTCTTACCTGACATCAGCATATGCACAAACCCATCCTCGACTGAGCAAACATAAGAGATCGGAAGACCAGCTTTTATCCAAGACCTCTCCATAGGCTCCATAACCATGCAAAATCCCAGGAGATTGACCAGTAACATGTGCATTCTTAGAGTACAGTATGGTCAATGGGACTTTGACACCATCATGTGAAATAACTTCCTTCCTCTCACAAGAGATTGCTTCAGAAATATCATGCAATTTTTGAGAGTCTTCCAAACTTCGCAAATGCTTGTCATCATGAAACTGAACTGCTGAAAAATTAGAACGCAAATCCTTGGCACATAAAATTGCTTCTGTATCATTAGCTAATCCCACTACCTCCTCTTGATGCAAGATAGTGAACTTCCTCTTTGCCATATTGTAGTCAACTATAACATCTGGCATCTACAAATTTAAAGAGAAGGAAATGAACTTAACATATAATTTTAAATATCTGGGACTCATTTGTTTTATCGCCATGTATCTTGTCAAGCAACATACAAGCTCAAATCGCTTGTTCTGAACAAACATTACCCTTACATCATGCAAGTAAATAAATTTAGCAGAAGAAGTGTTTGTACCACTGGAGATGAGATCACCACACGATAGATGGAAGACATGAAATCCTGATTTGAACCTGGGGTAATATTGCAAACGTTTGAGGGTACTGGGAAAAACCATGGATCAAGTTCCTCAACTTTAGCTGGTCTCTACAAAAGAGTAAAAAATAAAATAACAATAGAACACATGAAAGCATGATAGACATAGTTGTATCCGAAGACCGTGAATGAAGTAAACAAACAGACAATAATAGTTCATAGAAACATTTCAGTGCTATTTACAGTTAAAGGTCAAAAAGGAATGATTCTTACATGTTAAACATTATAAAGAAACCAAATTATACATCTCAAACTCTGATTTGTTTCTCGAGGGAAAAGGAAGAATGAAAAAAGTACGAGTTTTGGTTAACTCACATGCTGCATTAAAGCACATTATAGAAAGGGTTTTTACATAAAAATCACCTTAACTTTTGTCCAAATTGATACTTACTACCTTTATTTTTTATTTTTTTATCAAAACCACTTACATTTGCTTAAATGTTTGCAATGTCACACTTTTTGGTATTTTCTTTTTTTTGGTATTTTCTATTAAAAAAAACCTAAAATTCCTATTACACCCTCCAATCTAACTTAAGTGGGGGAAGAGGAGGAGGCGGCGGTGATGGATAAGTGGCAAGGAGGAGGTCGGTGGTGAGAGTGGAGAGAGGAGGAGAGGAGGAGAGGAGGGCCGGGGTTAGGGTTTGGAAAAAGCCAAAAGGTGGAGAACATGGTGGAGCGAAGGAGGACGGGGAGGTAGGGGTGTTAAACCGTATCCATATCTGAGGAAATATCCGTAACCGTATCCGCTAGGATACGGATATGGTTACTCAAATCTATAATTGATAGGATATTGTTACAGATATGATTTTGTAGTGAAATATCCGGATCCGTATCCAAAATACCCAAATACATATCTGTTAAGATAGTTCTAATCCTTAGATTATGGATTTGAAGTTAATTTTGATGATCAATATATCTACTATTAGCTTTTCAGATATAATGAACATATTAATTGACTCTTTTGTATCAGATGAGCTATTTTTTTAATACTATCTAGTTTTCCTATATCCATTTGTATCCGCATACATATCCGCTTATATATCCTCATATATATCTGTATCTGTATCCGTATCCGACTTTAGTGGATATGGATATGAACTTTTCGTACCAAGATATATTCGTATTCGTATCTGTATCCGAGATGGGTAAGTGGATATGGATATGGTAAGTATCATATTCGAGCCTTATCCAGACCGAATGCATCCCTACAGCTACAGGGAAGGGGAGAGGAGAGGGAAAGGAGAAGGTAGAGGGCGCCATCAGTGGAGGGGAGAGGAGAGAATGAGTTAGGGTTTGGAGAAATCCTAGAGGCGGAGAAGATGGGGAGGGGGAGAGGAGAGGGATGGGGAGAGGAGAAGAAGAGATTAGGGGTAAAATGCATATTTCTAAATTTTTTAATGAATAGCGTTTAAGGTGTGATATTGCAAACATGTAAGCAAATGTAGGTGGTTTTGATCAAAAATAAAAAATAAAGGTGGTAAATATCAATTTGAACAAAAGTTAAGGTGGTTTTCATGTAAAAACAAGAGCATGACAGGTCACCCCAACAGGTGATGAACACCATTTATAGCTATCTAAACACTACAATCCAAATATACTTAAAAAATGAGTGCTCTTAGATCTCGAAAGTTTTCAAAGAACAATCTCTTTTGGAAATTTTTTCTTGTTTTCTTTTCTTTTTGTGAACGACCCATTAGATTATGTCACAGAAGTTCTCGTGAAGGGAAAAAGAAGGCTCAGACTTGAAGAAAGAGCATCTCATAAAGGAAGGGGGGAAACTCCTGTTGCACATATAGATAATGATGAAAGTGATAAGCGGCCTTCGCACCTCCCAGTCTCAAGTAATTAAATATTGCTTTGTGCTATTTTAGTGTTGTTCTCCTACGTGTTAATTCCCTTTGCTCATGGGGAGTTTTGAACCAATAATTTCGTAGAAGGGACAAAGGAGATGGCACAGCCTAAGCTAAGCTCACTTGGACTTTTTAAAACTTTTCACTATACGAATTTCTAAACATGTCTTTAATGGTGAGAGAACTTAAAATGAGCTATGGGTGACATTCGGATGGCCAACCACATATTTCCATAGGTAGAAAACAGACTTCTTTTTGTGTATATCTACATAATGTATCAGTAGACTGAATTTTAAGGTTTTGAACTATCTGAACACCAGCAGTTTATTGTATCCAGAACCCGCTTTAAGAACAAAGGAACATAGATGAATAATGTATCCAGAACCGCTTTAAGAACAAAGGAAGATAGATGAATAACATTGTCCAAGCTAAGTTGCAGTGGAAATGATAAAATAATTCAGTGACCTCTACTGGACTTGTCGTCAACGGTCCATCTGAATGAATAATAACTTAAAAATGCTGAGAATGTGAAGCAAAAATATTTATTCTAGACCAAATGAACACAAATCAAATGATACCAATCAATACATTTGCAGGTATCAATGTGTCATATTACATGAAACAAACACACAAACACTCTCTCTCCACTACTGGCCTTTTCTGCGTTCTTATTTTCGGAGATCAATTTCCAGACACACATAAATTTCGATGATTTAAGAAAAGGAAAGAGATAAAGCTAAAAACCACCAGTACCTCACAGTTGTCTACAATAGGCATGTCTATGGAACAGAATGAAGGAAGCCCCTTCTTGTCAATAGAAAGCACCAAATTTCCACGGAACATATCCATGTCATGGAAGGTTATGTCTCCATGTGGTACAATAATAGCCTGAAACATAATGTGTGAACAGCTAATTAGACCTAAAGCCAGAAAAATAAATATGTAAACAATTAAATTTCCAAAGAGAAAGGAAATAGAAAGCATTTTTTAAACAGGAACATGTCCTTCTGTATTGTCCGGGATTTAGACCCCCCTTGTAGGCAAAAAGACATATTGAGGAGATGGCTAAATTAAACTTTGTGACTCTTGTGGAATAACATACACATAATATGATTATAATATATCTCATCTATGGAAGAAACAAACAAAATGTTCATATATCCCAGTTATTATGAAAAAGGTTCAAATAGCATGTGTCATAATCACTGCACTAGAATAGGGTTCAATTAGCAAGTACTCTCAAATTCAAAAGCTACAGAATTCAAACATCACTTTGTATGACAGGAGAAATCTGACCTGCCAACTGCTTAATAGTGACTTCTCAGCTCTACATCTAGATAAGTAATAGCCTCCAGAAGCTACTCCCATCTTCTCTAAAGGAGAATTATTAAGAATATAAAAGAAACCATGATGGTGTTCAAGAAAATACTGAACACCAGGCACACGTTTTCGGACAGGCCACAATCCACCTTCTATGTCTGTAGCATCCATCACATATACCTGTATGAAATAAGAATTTAACCAGTAAGGATACATCTTGTACATATCATCAAATGGGTCATACATGATCAACCTAAATATAGAAGAATGATTAAGAAAAAGTGACCTTCCTCAGATGAGGCCCTGGAGTTGGAGTTTATGGTTAAAAACTTTCCATCTTTGGTACTAGTAATATCCACACAGCAACTCGTATCATTCTCAGTAAAGAGTAAATAATCTGCCATGTTTGATGCCAGGTTCGTACAAAATACCCTGCCAACGATAAGCAAGTGAGGGAAAAAAAGGAGAAGATAATTAAATAAACTTTCTTATATCTTGCACCGATAATTGAAAAGATAGAGAAAGAATTTACCTGTAAGGCCGCAGGCTTTCATCACAAACTGTGTATAACAAACAACTACCGTCTGAAGCCCATGCCAAGCTAACCACCCCTTCAATTCCTGAATCTAAAATGATGCGTCCAGTTTGGATATCTTTCACTTGAAGGACAAAGACTTCGCTGCCAGTTCTGTCCAGCGTGTATGCAATGTACTTATGGTTGGGCGAAATCCTACATGTGCCCACATGAACATAACCTGCATATTTCCGCAGAGTAAGTTCCCAAAATACCAAAAAGAACAGAACAAGCTGAATGGAATAAGAAGCAAAATAGGGTACTAACACACCCCAAGGTGTGAAGAGATGAAAGAAAACTAATGCACGGAAATCTAAGAACAGACCTAAAATGCCATCCAGAAGGAAGCACAGCAGTCTCATTGCCAACCCATTATTAAGCAAGATAGAATTTAGATTCTTGTTCAAAGGTTGAAGTTCAAAAATGTGACACAGGCACGTTCACATGTAAAGTAAATTTTATAATTAATTAATGGATTTAGAATAAAGTTACTACTAATAATCGTTCAAATAGAAATATATATATATATATAT
>BQKN01000703.1:67757-81218 GCA_022839385.1 Asparagus kiusianus | reverse complement strand
AAATATATTTGAAAATAATTCAGTTTTTACTGTTTGGGGCTTATGAATAATTTTCGAAGTGCGTGGGCTAATAATAAATCAGGGGAAAACTTCAGGTTCCTAATACAGATTCATGGTTTATTAACACTACGCAAAGAAATTATTTTCAGCAATATTTCAAATTTGGAGATAAAAGTTGAATACTTCTGAATTTCTTTTACATTTACAATCTTACTATTAGGAAGCAAGAGGGATTGAACAAATAAATGATTCCTATGCAAAATCGAAGAAAATGTTTCTACTCTTCTAAAATGTACTCTACTTCTAAATTTATTAGTCAAGCGCACGTGACTTGCAGTTTTTGTGTTTTGAATTTGTGGCGCAATCAATTTCGAGATTAATGAAATTTGTTATAATGCTAAGCGTGCATGTCACACGCCCGACCGACAATCATCACATGATAATCACTACAATTTCTTTTTCCAATATAATATGCAGTTGGCATCAAACAAGAACTAATCACACGATGGTAATAATGTCATATAAAATAGATTTCATTATGAACACAATTGCCAAAAATTTAAGACCCCATAATAACAGCTGAGTCCTTCATAAGCATCCTTCAGCTTCGGCAATGAAAACAAGATGATTGTAGTCTAGAGCAAGATTGTTAACGGGCAAATACAGCAGATGAAACAAATTGGCGTTCCACATTTACATGATAAACATCTAACAGATCACTCTCAATGCTAACTAATTAATCAACAAAATTATACATAGATAAACAAAACCCAGAAGACCTGCCATATTGACCAGCTGCTACCTGCTAGCGTCCCGCTAAGATGAATTGATCATGAGGCTCGCTTTCCACAATTGGCATCTTCATCACTTTCTAGACCCTGTCAGGCAACATATTACAATGTAAGATTAATGTTAGTTTTTTCATTATCTTGCCGCTATTGTACAAAAAGCGAACACCCCAAGTTTACTCTTCATAGACGGAGCATCTCTCAGATCAGAACAATACCATGAATTATTTTCCATGTATGCTACTTACATCACAGTATAAATCTTATTCTTCTACTGTAACCGACATATCCACATATGCGTTTGTCTCTATACGTGTCTGGCTGTAATCGTGTGCATGCATGTGGTTGGATATACTTATACATGTATGTGTATTGCTGGTTGTAATTGTGTGCATGCATGTGCTTGGACATGCTTATACATGTATGTGTATTGCTGGTATTTGTGTTTGCAGATATGAGATTTTTCCAGAATCCATGTAGTATTTACACCGTCTTTGACATCTCGGTATCTCATTGATAATGTGGAATTGATACTATATTTGTATATATTGATTGAAAGTGGACATCAACATACAGTAGCTGATTGGCTTCAGTCCTAAAATAGAGTACCAAAAGTTGAGAAGATCAGTGCTTACGGAGTTGCTTTCAATATTATCAAAGTCATCATTGAAACCGTCGTCCCCTTCATCTGAAATGAAGAATACGATTAACAAATGTTATCATATAAACCATAAATGCATTTGACAATGCATGTGTTAAATAGAGTCTTGAAAACGCACATACCTGGACCCTCATCATCACTGCCAAGATCCCCCAGAAGAAACACATCCAAATCATGCTCTGCAGTTGAAGTCTTACATTGCAAATTTTCTACCTTTGTTTCAGCTGCAGGAGTTGGAGCTGCACTTGAACTCCTTTTAGCCCCATCATTTTGCTCTCTATCTATCTTTTCCACTTTTAGGTTCTCCATATACTGCTTCTCACAACTGAGTGGGAGGAGAGTTTAATTAACAAGTTTTGAAGATTGGTGTGATAACATCTGGCATTCTTTTCTTCGAAAAGAAAGCAATTTAAAGTAATAATGTAAGAATAATCTGGAGCTCCAAACACATATATTGAAATCATGAACATCTAACTAGTTTAAAACTGTCAGATAAGTTTATCATAAAAGGACATGAAAAACAATTGCTTAGATGATGACATGATTAACATAATCAGGCAGAAGGGTCCAAATTAATTTAAAGATAAAGATGCAGTCCCTAGTAAAGAAGCTCAATCATCAGAGAAAGAAATAGAAGCAGTTTATTGTCATATTCCCTAACATTATTTAAATAATCAGCAGCATTGTCTGCTTACATAAAGTGCAATTTGCAAAGAAAAATAAAGGTACACTACCAGTGCCTCTACAAGGACTGGAGACTAACAGAGTAGATACTCCAAGCATCATAAACATAGCATGCGTAAATAAGAGGGCAAAACTTACAGAGACACATAACTGTTTACAAGTACGAAGTATATCCGCCAGAATTTTCGCTCTTTCATGTATCGCGGACATAACTCATATCTGAATCTTGATATCTCCTGCAGTACGAAATTACTTGAAATTTAGGTAGCATGATGTGCAATAAAACTTCAATGCATCGATAAACACCACATGAAATATGAAGAATACTAGCAGAAACAATCTGGCCCATCACAGACAGCTCACTGCACTGGTAGGAACACCAAAGGTTTTGATTGATATATTCTATTGACCAACATTAACAGTATTTATAAGATTTGAAATAGTAGATTGGTTTGACGATTAGTGATAAGATCTTACATAATCAACTCAGAATATTAGATTATAGTGATTAGTAAACTTTTCAACTTATGTTCTCATATAACAAGAAGGTGGACAATCCGTCAATGAATGAAACTAGAATTGCCTGTGCTGAAATATATTTTGGGTGGAAGGGAATTATGAAGTTTTTCTAAATGCGTTGATGAGTGCACACCCTGAACCTCATCCTCAAGTTCTCTAGACCACCCAAAAGCATTAGGTTCTCTAGAAAATTTAGGACTATTCCTCAGCAACCTCCCTCACTATTTGTCTTTTTGGTTTCTTCCCATATATAAAACAGACTCAAGTTCAAGCACTATGTCTGAAGGACTCATCACAAATCACCAAAATGGAATACTCATGATATGTTGCAAAAGCAAGATAAGAAAATAATGTAAACTTTACACGTGACAACTTAAAAGGCCATCCCACATGCGCATGGCGCGTGTGCACGCGCGCGCACACAAACACTTAAAAAAGAGCATATGAAAGATAAATTAAACTTTAGAAAAAAGCAACATACTTGACTTATTAAAAACACATTTTAGACAGCTAATATTGATATTATCATGACAACCAGATAGGTTGCATGACATGATGTGAGGAAACTTCGAGCAAAAAGTGACTAATAGTTCTTTTCTATTTGTCATTCCCATGCTTCTATCCTTTATGTTCCCATTGTCTTATGGGTTAGCCAATAATTCTTAAAGGAAACCAAGGAACCCAAAGTAGAAACAACAGCATGATCTTCAGACTTGATGTTAAAAATTATGGATTTGACAATACTGGTTTGAGTTCCAGCACAACCTGTAAAACAAGATAAACTGATAGATCTATTGAATTATAATCGCACAGGAATATCATTGTGGTAACAAGAGAACTGCAATGTTAACCATGCATATAGTATTATCCATCCTTACACCACACATACAGAATTATCCATCCTTATGCTCACCTTCCTCTCTCTTGCTACATGATTACCTATTAAGCCACTGTTGATATACTTTCTGCTAGGTGTTTTACATGCTAGGTAATCTTATTATAGTACAACCATTCTCTTTTATATTCGCATTATGAGTTACAAGGAATTCCACTCTGATTAGTTAAAAAAGATATCCACAGAACAGATATTCTAAGGACAAATGACATGAAGGTCATTAGAGTATAGAATTATAACCCTAACCCTTCCTATTACTTTGGAGTTTTGGTGCACTGGAAGGGAATTCATAGTATCTGAACAACTCAGGTTCAAATCCTATTGGACATGCACTTAAAAAGCATTTTAGAAAGGAAAAAAGATATCACTCCATGAGTCTGGTTTCAGCCTATAAAAAAGACAGTCAACCTTAGAGCATAAAATTATTGTCCTCAACCCTTACTAACTTCGGAACTTTCGTGTAATGGAGGAACTTTAGAAATTAAAAAGGTGTCAGCTGAGATCCAATAATTATTAAATACACACAAACACATGGAGATTAAGGGAGACAAGGAGAACATAAACACATGACAAAGATAAAAGTACTAGTTAAACGAAACATAAAAGCAGCAAATACCTTCACAGTTGAGAGAACAATAGTAGCATGCTTCGCTTGCCATACGTTAAGATCTTGCCGCACATTTGACACGGTTGGGATCTCAGATATCTCTGGTTCATCTATAGCAGAAACCAAAAAGGAAAACAACGTAGCAAAATGAAGATTGAAAGAGAACTCGTTATATATAACCTACAAACCAATAACAAAAACTTATTCTAGAAAAAGAATAGGATCACATGGTGTTTACTAATAGTACTCTAGGCAGAAAACCAAGAACATTCATATCACTGCCAAACTGCAACAGGAATTGAAGACACCAACATATGTAAATACATATTACCTTACATTCTTAAAAGAAAATGAAAAAAGCTCGCTTATTAAGTAGTAGTTCTCTAAAAGCTCCAGCATGCCAAATTTTTAACTTAAATAAATTATTCACTAAGAACTGTCAGCACAATTTGGAGTCCAATTCTCAATCCGGGGTCGGGGTACAAGTGAAATGTCAGACCGCGAAGCTTGATATTCCCACATCTAGAATTACAGGAATTCACCAACATTTTAAACAAATCCATAGAAATCTGGCTTATTTATGTTTTGGGTATGCAGAAATTGAACCAGCAATCACCATGCACATTGAAGCGTAGGCTAGTAATGCACACTCAATCCTAACTCTACTCACATATTAGCAATAGAATGAACAGAAATATTCCAAGAAGAAACAAGCAAATGAAATAAACTAGAAGACCATATGAGACTGTAATGTTTCCAGCAACATGCTACCGTCGAACCACATGACAATCCACCTCAATGTGTTTGTTACGCTCATAAAATACCGGATTTGTGGAAATGGAGATGACACTCTAATTATCACAGTATAAAGTGATAGGGGAAGTAACAAAGACATTAAGATCTCGCAGAAGAGTGCGGAGCCATTTCAGCTATCACCATGCACATTGAAGCGTATGCTAGTAATGCACACTCAATCCTAACTCTACTCACATATTAGCAATAGAATGAACAGAAATATTCCAAGAAGAAACAAGCAAATGAAATAAACTAGAAGGCCATATGAGAGTGGAAACAAGAGTGTAATGTTTCCAGTAACATGCTACCGTCGAACCACATGACAATCCACCTCAATGTGTTTGGTACGCTCATAAAATACTGGATTTGTGGAAATGGAGATGTCACTCTAATTATCACAGTATAAAGTGATAGAGGAAGTAACAAAGACATCAAGATCTCGCAGAAGAGTGCGGAGCCATTTCAGCTCAACTGTGGTGTCTGTCAACGCCCTGTACTTGGACTTCATACTAGAATGAGAGACAACAATTGACGTTTACTATGCCAAGAGATGAGAGATGATTCTAGAAAAATACAAAAGTCAGTAGTGGAACGTCGAGTGTCTGTATCATCAACCCATCCAGCATCAGAATGTGCATGAAGAGACAAAGAAAAGTTTGAGGGGAAAATAATGATTGGGTTATAGTGCCACAGAGATATCAAAGAACCCGAATGAGAGCCGCATAATGAATGAAAGTTGGACTACTGACAAACTACAATATCTGGACGTGTTGCTGAAAGATAAACCAATGCTCCGATAAGTTCCCGATATCGAGGAGGCTAAGATAAGGAATCACCATCATCATGTCTTAGCTTCAAGTTTATTTCCATCAGTGTGGATAGAGAAGTGGTAGCAATGGAAGGATCACTGAGTAGCATGCTCAAGAACGTCTGTAATATACTTCTGCTGAGAGAGAAGATAGCCACGAGAGGAGGAAGCAACCTCAATATCCAAAAAGTAACGAAGGAATCCAAGATCCTTCATCTCAAATTAACTCTAAAGATGTTTCTTAAGGAAGTAAAAACAGAGGAATCACTCCCAGTGATTATCATGTCATCAACATAAAATAATAGAATGACTGTAACGGAGGCTGAGGACTGATAAAATAGAGCATAGTTAGCTAGGCTTTCAATGAAACCAATAGAAAGAAGAGATTGCCGAAAACGCTCACACCAAGCTCGATGAGCCTGTTTGAGACCATATATAGCGCGACGAAGGCGACATGCATATCTTGGAGGAGTGCTAATGTTTTGCAGCTGCAACAGCAATGAGAGTGTGAATGAATGTTATTTTTACAACAGGAGTAAATGTCTCTTCATAGTTAATACCATACTCTTGTGAGAATCCCCAAGCTACAAGACGAGCTTTGTATCGCTTAATAGAACCGTCAGATTGGGTCTTGACCTTATAAATCCATTTACAGCTTACCGGTTTAACACCGGAAGGCAGAGGAACAAGGTCTCAAGTATTAGTCTGACAAAAAGCCTCCAACTCTTCCGTCATTGCTTGTTGTCATTTTGGATACTTAACTACCTCAAAATATGAGTTAGGTTCATGTATAGAGTGAATAGCAGCAAGAAAAGAGACAAACTCAGGAGAATATATACTAGTGACACATTGAGCTTATCGAGCAGAGGGATGACGATCTCGTGGAGGATTGCGGCTAGGGGGAAGAGTCACTTTGGGAGAAGCTGACACAGATATAGAGGGGACATTAGTAGGAGTATCTTGCAGCAAAAGTGATGTAGTAGGCGGATGTCCAGGAGGTGTGGATGAATCAAGAGCACTATCGTTTGATGTCATTGGAGTGAAGGAGGGAGTCGGTTGAGCAGACGAAGGTACAGATGCCACTGATACAGGTATAGTAGTGACTAGTGAAAGGTGATGAAGGAGGTTGAAGAAAGGAGAGATTTGAATCTGAAGTAGTATAATAGGAAATATTCTCAAAGAATGTCACATGACGAGCAATACAAAGTCTTTTAAGCAGTAGGTTCATAACAACGATACCCCTTGTGAACCGTGCTATACCCAAGAAAGATACATCGTGTAGTGCATGGAGATAGTTAATCTCGTTCATGAGTTGGAAGCAGAACAAAACAGACACATCAAAAAGTGCGAAGAAGAAAATAGCGAAACTGAGACTTGAAAAATTAAAAATATGAAGAGGTGTCAGCTAATATAGAAGATGGAGTAATATTGATAAGATAAACAGCAATCAGAAGTGCTTCTGCCCAGAGATATCGAGGTACAAATGCTAATATCAGAAGAGCTCTAGTGGTGTCGAGAATGTGACGATGTTTTCTCTCAGCAACACCATTTTGTTCATGAGTGTGTGGACAAGACTGTCGAGAGAGAGGAAACTGTAGCAGCCTGGTGCTCTTGATTTTATTGATCCTTAGCTTCTTGAAGTTGCTGTAAAAAATGCAAAGGAAATTGTGACTTCCAGCTGTAGTAATTCTCAATTCGACATCAAAATCTTTTATTAGTCATATTTCAGTTATATTACACAATGTTATTGTATGTTTCGAATTTTTTTGAGAGTAAAAGGAACAAGTATGAGACTATGCTTACATGAATGGTAAATGGCGATGAAGTCAGGGAATTACCTTGTTATTGTAATAATTTTTCAAAACAGTACAAAAAATATAGCTTAGTTAGCATAATCCTAAACAGGATTGGGAAATGTATGAGGATTCAGTCAAAATCTTATACTCCTTAATGTTTATCGAGATACGGATTTTGGATTATTAAGGCGTATATATTTGAGATACGGGTTTAGGAGAAGTATTTAAGGGAAATTTGAGTTTCAAGAGAAGTTGTACTGAAATGTCGATAAACATCAAGGGAAATAATGACACGTGTTCGGCGGTCTGCAAGAGCCAATGCCGTTGTTTGCTTAGTAGCAGTTCTAGATTCAGGAGACAGCGTGCCATCAATATGACTCGTGAGATCGAAAGCATCAAAAAGAGGTTGCACAAAAATCGACCACTCACGTAATTGGTCCCTGTGAATTTCACATTAAACTGAGAAAATTTCTCAATAAAATTTGCAGCCATGTTTAAAAGTAGAACCCGAAGGTTAAAAATAGAATCCGAATGTTAGAATGACATCCGTAGGTTTGAAACGAACCCGGAGGTTAAAAATAGAACCTGAATGTTAGGATGAAACCTGAAGGTTTAAAATAGAACTCGAATGTTAGAATAAAACCCGAATGTTAGGATGAAACCCGAAGGTTAAAATAAACCCGAATGTTAGGATTGGTCCCCTTTTTTTAGTAGAATAATAAAATATATATTCAAACTATGGTTGCTCGTGCCTCTTCCTCTCAGAAATCCAATAACCAGGCCCAACAAAAAGAAAAAGCCTAAACCCAATCAAAAAAACAAAAGCAGCAGCAGATGGCTAATAAATGCTTCGTGGCTCTTCTTCCTCTCAGAAATCTAGTAACCAGGCCTAACAGAAGAAAAGGCCCAAACCCAATAAAAAACAAAAGCAGCGGCAGATGCCTAACAAATGCTCTCTCTCAGCCTCTAATCTCGCTAAAAAATATTGAAGAGATTTGCCAACATTCTAGGGTGGTTCTAGGCGACAGCAAGAGTCGGCAGACCGTTCTAGGGCGGTTCTAAGTGGTGACAAGAGTCAGCAAGAGTCGGATCTAGGATGGTGGCTGTTGGAATCCGACGACGACAGAACAGTGGTCGAGGCTGAGATCAACGGACGGCCACGAGGTCGACCATGGTGAGGTGAGGATGACGATGACGACCCGAGAGAATACCAAGCAACTTTCCAACTTGGTCGGGCTTGGGGCTGATGTTGAAATTAGGGTTTTGAGACTAGAGTTTAATTGATTTGATCAATTGGATGGTTAAGATTGATTTGAGAACCTTGCTCTGATACCATGATAGATGAGGAAGAAATATTTAGCAGGAATGCTTAAGTGTATTCTTTCATGAACCGTAAATATATACAAGTTACATTGTACAAATATAGTATGGAATAATATAATTATTCCAGCATATTCTCCATCATAATAAGACATATAATCTCCTATACAAGGTATATAATATCTAACCATATATTCAACTATATATTCCTAACAACAATAACGACAGTAGAGTTGTCGAGAGGATTCAGATGTACTGTTAGAAGGACCCCGATAGGAAAAGAACTACTGAGGAGTAGCTAGAACAGTATGTGATGAGGGTAATGGCTGAGATGCAATAACTGGAGGGAAGAACATCTGAAGGTGCGTCTCTTCAGATATGAACTCAGCCACTGCTTCACGGAGACTGGAGAGAGGACTGTGATGAAGAATATATCCATGTAAGCTTTCGAACTCAGAGCGAAGGCGCATGACAAAGTGATATAACTGTTGACGATCACGTTGTTTTTAAAATGCTATAGCAAAGTCTGAAAGTGTCTCAGGAACATGTTCCTACATCATCTGTAATTCCTCCCAATAGTCTGATAATAAGGAATAGAAATCTTGAATAGACCGATCACCCTGACGTGCATCCTGAAGAGCTTGATGAAATTGATACTCACGAGCAACACCAGTCTGAACAAATATGCGATTGAGAGCTAGCCACTGTTCACGAAATAAATATGCTCATCCAAGGGAGAGCCGAATAAGAATAGCTACAGAACGCATAATATATGCCATGATCTGCTCATCCAAGGGAGAGCCGAATGAGTTGATTGAGAAGGCAACTTTAGAGGCAAATGAGAAAGAGGCTGAAGTAATTAGTCTAGGTCTCTTGAATCAAGGAGATGAATTGAATGAGATTTGTCACATGGGCCTGAAGATGGGCCTTTTTTGGCCTTAGATAAAATAGGGCAGTTGGGCAGTCTTACGTGATCTCTCTCTCACTCTTTCTCTTCATAGATCTTTCTCTCTCACAGATCTTGAGGGTTTTGAGAAGAGTGGACGGCGACGGCGGGGTCGACGGCGTGGTCGATGTGGCCAACGACTGAGGTGAGGGAAGAGCTCTGAGTGTCGAAAGTAGATCTCGTCGAGGCGAGGGTCGCAATGGGCGATGGCGATGAAGAGAGCGCGGGAGCGGTCAAGGTTCATACAGAAAGAGTGGCGGGTTTGAAGAAATAACAAGGATCACACCAGAGTGGACAATAATCAGAGTCCACGACAGTAGTAGGTAAGACCGCTGGCTAGGAATGTTTCTGTGGCTAAATTTGATTTGAAGATGTAGGATTAGAATTGATTTAGGGATTGAACCTAATGGATTGAATCTAGATCTCTGATACCATGTTAAGTTAGTATTAAAGAGAAGAACAGTTTTTCACTTCAGCCCCATTTCAATTTTTTATTTAAATCGACCCTTTTTTTATTTATCAAAACCGATCCGATTTTTTGATTAGCAGCTTAATCACCTTCCTAAACAGTCGGGGTTGGCAACTCTGACTATTTAGGACATTAATTTTTAGGGTTTAAGGCTTCTAATTAGGGTTTAACACCCTCCTAAATAATCGGGGTTGGTAACCCCGACTGTTCAGGATGGTGATTAGGCTGCTAATCAAAAATTGGGTCGGTTTTGGTAAATAAAAAAAAGGTCGATTTAAATATAAAAAAAATTGAAATGGGGCTGAAGTGAAAAATTATTCTTGAAGAGAACTTGACATTGATGATCAGATTTACTAGTTTTTATATATACACACATACCAGACAACCCATCAATCAGTAGCTCACACTAGGAGGCGGTTATACATACATATAAGGTGGCTACACATACATATAGCCATATAGGGTGGTTGTAGCCTGTAATATCTAATCAATAGTGTGGCTCATGATATCATCTAACAAACATAATTGATTATCTTCCAATCTACTCGATTAACCACGCTGCCTCATGCCCTTCAAGTCTACTAACACAAGCTAATTGAGAAAAAAAATGCTTAAATGCTCATTTTCCTAACACATTCTATAATAGATTATTTTTCGCAAAATTCACCACTCTGTAATGACACCCAAGCATTAATCTAATTATAAGCTCGAATTCAAGAATCTAATAACCACGTAACAAAATCCACTGAAAACGCTTAAATGCTCATTTTTCGCAAGATTCAGCAATTTGTTAGCAAATTATGAACCAAAAAGGCGAAAAAGGAAAAAAGAAATCACCTTCCATAGGGAAATCTCGAAATGTGCTAATAGTGATCCCCTTGACGAACTCCCTCAGCTCATCGGTAACCCCAAACCTCTCCAACTCATCCGCCGTCGCCTCCTCCGTCGCCGGTTCCTGCGAAGCCAAGTGCTTAATGGGCGAGATCGGGATCGGGATCTCGATCTCCCCGGCGAGCGTCTTGATCTGATCCGCGCGCTTCAGGGCCTCGATCTTGATCCGGTCGGCCTTCTTCGACGCCTCGACGGCCAGCTCCTTGGATTTCTTGGCCGTCTCCGAGACGAACTCCTGCGAGAGCTTGGCCGCGCCTTTGGTGAGCTCTTGCGATTTCTTGGCTGCTTCTTTGGTGATTTCCTGTGATTTCTTGGCTGCTTCCTCCGCGAACACTCGAGCTCTCTGCCAAAAATCCATGGCGGATATGAGAAGGACAGAGGGGGAGAGGGACTAGATTTGATGCCTTCTGTGCTGCGAAAGGGACGAATCGTATATGAATCATTATCGTATGATAGAGCCCGGTGGTCAAGGGCGCATTTTAACGCGGGACCTGGCTAACATGCGCGGTTTGAGGAAATTGTTATTTTGTAGGGATTTTTAGATATTAGTCCCTTACATCTTCAATACGTATGTCCCTCAAATCTTGGCAATTGCATATTAGTCCCTCAAATCGCGTATGATCTTGTAAAACGGCCCGTCTATTAGTATTTCAATTAAAAACCTAGCCGTGGTGGGGTTAACTCCTAACCTTATAGCTGCAATCATCAAACTATTTCTCTCTAATGTTTCAAACTTTTTGTGAAGCTCGACTTTAGGTTAGAGTTCTTACGGCTGGAGAAGAACTCTAGTGCGTTTAAGTTTTTAAGCGTGTACAAGGTTTAAACCCACTAAGAAATAGATTGGGAAGCATAATAAAGGGATAAAACAATCACTTTACCCCCAACCATTAGATTTGACTTGAAGGACAATTTTGCAAATCCTAAAAGATTTAAGCGACTAACCAATTTCTAAGAATTGAGGAACTAATATGAAATATTTGAAGATTTAAGGAATTAAAACCTAAAAAGGGGGAAAAAATCTAGTTTGTATAAACCATTACTTGTTTTTTTCATCATTTACATAAACCTAAGTTGTATAAAATTAGCACATTACTACTTCCTGTTTATGTAAACATGAAAATTCTCACCTGAATATTCTTATATGACATTTAGAATCAATTAGCATGTGAGTTTCATATAAGAATATTTGAGTGTTTTTTTTACGTTTGCATAATAAAAAAATACTCGTATATCATCATATCAATCATAAACAACTTAGGATATTTAAGTGCCATCTACCCAATGTTTCAAATAATATAAAGCACAAACTGAAAAAATATCTCTTCTACTAATCATCTATAATCTTTCTCGTACGAGAAGATAGCATATTGGTTGGTATTCTGTCCACGTGAGACCCATGCTTGTGTGTAGAATTTGAGATAAGATGGGAACACTCCTGAGACAAAAGTAAATTTGAAGAACTTAGAGGTTGTTTGGTTCTTTGTTTTTGAGGGAAAGGTTCTCTTGAAAGCCTGCCAAAAGTGTCAAATGTGTCACTTTTTGGCAGGCTTTCAGCCAAAATCTTCTTTTTTAGAGGCGATTTTGGCTGAAAGCCCGTCAAAAAATGACACTTTTGACAGGCTTTTAAGAGAGTTTTTCCCTTAAGGGGCTGTTTGGTTCGCTATTATAAGGGGTGGAAAACTCAGAAAACCCCTCCACGTCAGATTTTTAGCCCTCCACGTCAGATTTTTTGTTTCTGTCCATTTCTTTGTGCCGCTTTGGTTTGCTCGGATGGAAGAGGGAAAACTCTGCTGAAATCGCCGCTAGTTCAGATTTTTTTCCCTCTCCGTTTCCTTCCCAAACCGAGTGAAATTGATGAAAACTCTGTCACGTCAGATTTTTTTCCTTCTCTGCTTTGTTTACAAAAGTTTTCCTTTTTTTCTATGCGAACCAAACACAAGAAAAATAAATACATTGGTTTCCCACCATTTTTTATGTGCGAACCAAAACAAAACAATCTATTTCTTAAAAAAGTTTGGAAAACTCAAAACTTGTGTTTCTTTACATGGAATTGCATTTCCCTATATCAAGGAAACGAACCAAACAACCCCTAAAAACAGGGAACCAAACAGCCCCTTATGAAAAAAATTCGGGAAAAAAACACGTTGAGCATCTTCCATTTTAGCAACCTATCGATTATCATGTCATGCATGGGTGACGTGCACTAGAAAACACTAGTCATGTTTTTAGAGAAAAAAAATCCTCACTATAAATACGACGGGGGGGGGGGGGGGGGGGGGGGG
>BQKN01000703.1:0-30444 GCA_022839385.1 Asparagus kiusianus | reverse complement strand
CTATAAAATGTTTGGGGGTTTCTGCAATTCCAAAAAGTTATTGGGTGTAATGAGATTTTGAAAATTAATGTAGGTTAATTGCAGAATGCTGAAAGTTCACGCGGGTTTAGTGTAATATACCCTGAAAATAAACCAGAGAAGTTAATAATTTGGTGAGGCAGGCAGATTAACCGGTACTACAAAGGTAATGAATAGAAAGAAAGAAGACATATTTCAATGTGAAAAAAGTAATGCGCGAAGCTTAGGTTGACGAGAGTTCTTATGTTCAAAAGTTGATTACAAATTACTTCCTTCTGACGATAAATTTTAATAAGAACCACCATATTAGTTAGAAATCTATACCTTTTCACAGCTGAAGCAACAGTATGATTCAAACAATTTTTACAACGCCAGCTACTTAAGAATAACACCATGCTACCTATTTGTCTCTTCAACCAGATTTATGAACTCTGGAGTCTAAATAACTAGAACCAACCAAAATCTCCTATTCTCATGTTTTGTAGTCGCATTTTGGATCTCAGACTTCAACTGTAAGAAAAAATCGGCTGTTCCATACATTTGAGGAGACTATAGCATATTCATGCAAAATGGACTTCAAAAGGTTCAGTATCCATAAATTTTTGTTCTAAATGGCTCTTAAATTTAACGCTTAAAAGTCTCATGGTATTATCAAATTCAAAGTGTACAGTGCATCTTAAAAGCTACAATGTTTTATTCGAAGCTTTTAAAGTATCAACTTAACACTTCAGAATGTAGTTTAGAAGCCTTACAGCGTGCTATCATATACAATATTTTTAACTTACAGACTCATGAACTTATCATAAAAAATAGAACGAGACAAATACAGCACAATATTTTTAATTTTTTCCAACTACCCAGATGAATACAGTTCTATAAATGGAGAAATTCCAGCTTGTAGTGAAGATCTTAAACAGGCCATCATGGCATTTCCTAAGTTCCAAATAGACTGAGTCAAAATAAAATCACTCAGAATAATATTTGATTAGACTACAATAAAACGCTGAATAACTAAACCTGTTGGAACGGATGCGAGAAAAAATAACAAGAAAGTGAAGATCGAAGACACAGATTTACGTGGTTCATTAACATTGTGTTAGCTACGTCCACGGGTAGAGAGAGAGAGAGAGAGAGCGATTTTATTATATGTGAGGCGATAGAATACAAGTTACATCAGAAAGAGTTTATATATACCGCTCCAGAAAACCCCAGGCATTAAATAACAGATTTGGGCCTAATTAATAAAACCTAATATAGAACCTGATGTATCCTGTGGACTAGACTGATGGGCTGACATAAGAAGTCCACAGATTCAAGGCATCTCAACAAAACCTACTCATCTTAGCAATGCAAGTATTTGTCTCATCAAATAGCATAAAGAACAAGCAGCATATTGATAATACATCAAGGTCTCTGTTAAACAAAATCTAGCACTAAATTGATATGCACATTAATGTTCAGAAGGATGGACAAGATACATTTAAAGGAGGATTTCTCCTCATTTTCTACTCATTAATCCCTCCAAATTTAAGGAAGAAATATCAATTAGTGAAGAGGGTTCCTCGGTTCACTGATTATTATTTCCCCGCATTTTCTAAACAGAGAAATAATTGAAACAGGGGGGGGGGGGCCCCGAGAAATCCAAAAATCAGGAATAAAAAAAAAAGTTGAAACTCTGAACCCGTGAATCTAAAAACTCTTGCCGAAGCCACAATCGATCTCCAATCACCCCACATTCACAGAACAGGACAGATACATAAAAACAAAATAAACTAATACAAAAAGGAAAAAAGAAAAAAGGACATCAACTTTCAAAATAAAAGAAGAAAACAGAAGACAAAGAAAGATTATTAAGAACTTACTACTTTAATATTGTGCAAATCTTCAACCCCAAAAGACCCATTTGCCTCTACCTGAAACCAACATCAATGACATCAAAAAAATGGACAAAAAGATAAAATTGAAATAAAACAAAAGAAACCAACATAAAACTAAATTAAATTAGCATGGCAGAATCAAGTAATTAAAAAAAAATTAAAGTTTGAGAGCTCCGTACCAATTTTTTTAAATAATAAAAAATTAGATAAAAGGGGCAGCTGGGCAAGGATGAGGTCTTTAGAAAAAGGCTGTGATCATTGCAAATGTGAGTGAACAAGAGAACGTTAATGGAGGAGAGGGGCCTGGCTGCAATTTTGTAAATTTAGAGGAGGGTAATCTGCTAGAAGTCTACCAAACAGGTAGTGTGTGCATTAAATGAGAGAATTAAATACACCCAGAACTTGGAAATGAGAATTTGACACCTCAATGAAATTCGCATTGATCTCGAAGCACCTCAACTGTGGTTAGTGGGGTTAATAGAATTAATTTGAGATTAATTTATAGAGTTAGTGCTATAGGGTTAGGATTTGTGAGCTTTTTTTTTTATTGAGATTTGGATAGGAATTAGAAATGAATCGGATCATGAGAAGTAACAGAAGCCTGGTTTTCGGCGAGATATTTGGTAACAGTCATATTTTGATATAAACAAAAAAGTTCAATAAACACCTTAACATCAGCAAAATTTGTGAAATTAGGACATTTTTTTAGTTTCGTCTGTTTTAATTTAGAGTAGTGATAACTGTACTATAAAATTTATATTACTTTCACACTCGCACAAATAAAAAAGTAGGGTTCATTGTAACTCACTATTTTTCTTGACAATCTCCAACAAAGAAACTCCTATATTTGTTATTGGTAGCATAAGAATAATATGTAACTTATAGTACAATTATCATTTCCCTTTGATTTAACGGAATGTTTGGCGAATTTAAACTGAATTAATAAAAATGCGAGAGAATTTTTCTTTGTGTGAAAATACATTGTGTTTGCAGAATTAGATTATTGCTGAAATTAGAGGAAAAAAAATTGTAAACAACATAATTTTTCAATGCAGAGGAATTCCCTACGTTTCATTTCTCAAGATGACCTGGATAGTTTCTTTACAAAAAGGTAAACATGTGTTAAATTTGATTGGTGCAATGATGAAAATATGTTACCTTTACGGCCATGCAAACAAACCACTCATAATAAGTGCAAATTTAGCAACCAGAGAAAAGTAAATTCGCAAATATTTGGGGATTGGAGGGATCAGGAAATTAACAAGATACTGGAGCTGTAATTATTTGGAGAATTAAGGGGGAGCGAACATCAGAATATTTAATAATAATCAAAGGCCATATTCTCTCATATATCATCAATTTATTTGTCACCTAGAACTTAAAATTAGAACTGCGATAATCTGTGGGATAAAATTTTAAAGTGTCAGTCACATAGAACTAAAACTAGAACAAAATTTTACAGTGTTAGTTAAGTAGAACTCTAACAAAACTAGAATTGGGATAATGGTACAAAATTATCTCACTTTTTTTATTTTTCTATACAAAAAATGTGAGTTCTAGTCTCTTAAATATTCCAAGTTTTAGCTTGGAACTAGGTGGTAAAAAAACTAGAACTCATATTTATTTTATTATTTTTTATTTTTTATGTTTCTTACTTCTTTCCTATTATGGTTATCACCATCATTAGACCATTATAATAATAATAATTTAAATTTATTATAATCTAACCAGAAGTTATTTAATAGTAAAGAACATTCCTGTAAGCAATTATCAATCAATAATAGTAAGTTTAAAATACATAAATAGTATTTATATCATTAAAATGCATAAATATATACTTCATGATTATAAAAATTTATCCCACGTTAATTTATCAAAATATCCCGCTTCACAAAATTGTTCCTATTTATTCTATAAAAAATATCACACTAGCGAAAAATTATTCCACTTTTAACAATTATCACATTTCGCATGCTGACATGCTCGTGTTTTTTCTTATATATAGGTCGCATGTCAGTATCACAAAATTGTTCCTATTTAAGGCTGGGTTGTCAGGAGTACTACGTTTGGAAACTCCTGTTTTTGATTTCCTATGTACTATATATATGGAGCCTTTTGTGATTTCTTATTAAGAATGTTACTAATCAACTTTTTTGTTAGCATCTCGTGTTTTTCTGTTTTCTTTTTAATTCGGCATATTTTTATATCTATCGGGATGTTTCGTTAAACTCTTATTAATGGAACAACTGGGTGTATCCGTGTATGTTATCACCAGCCAACATTTATCCAAAAAGAAAAAAAGAAGAAATAAAAAAAACCGAATGGAACCTATATTAGAGCTAGGGAATTTTATGCATGCTGTAGAATGTGAAATAAGAAGTAACTTTAAAAAATTTAACATCAGCACAAACTGAGTACTGTTATCTAGTTTTGGGATTCCAACATTGATACCTTTATGAGTTCTTGAATACCCTAGGAAAACACATTTTATAGGCTCAGAATCTAATGTATCAATGCCCTTTATCAAGAATTTGAACAAAGCAAAAGACATCCAAAAACTTTAGGAGGTATATCAAAAATCTTTTTATTCTTGTCAATAGATATAGGTGTTTGACTATTTGAAATAGTTGAAGGCACACGGTTAATCAGATAGCAAGCAGTTAACATGGCATCATTCTAGAAATGCTTTAGTACATGCATATGAAGTAATAATGTTCGTGTAATATCAAGAAGATGATGATTCTTATGCTCAGCAACACCATTTTTTTGTGGTGTGTGAGTACAAAAATGTCTGATGAATAATACCGTGTAAAGAACAATAATCTTGAAAAGCTTTTTGCACATATTCAATAGCATTATCTCTTGATGAAAAGCTTTGAAAACTAATAGAATTTCAGAACGATTCCTAAGCAAAAATAACCATGTCATGTCAGGCGCCTAATATTCCAACTCACCGAAAGTGCAGCAGCCTAAACCTTTTGACAATTGAAAAAGAAAACAAAAGAGTGGGCCCCCCAGCATAGTAATTTATTATTATTTTATTATGCATAGTGTTTTTCTAAAAACTATAAATAGGGCTCCAAATCCTTAAGGAAATCTCATCCCAGAAACAACTTCTTATATAGAAGAGTGAGAGAGAAAAAATAGAGAGAGTTTCTCTTTGTAAAGAGAGAGAGTTTGTAACTCCAGAGTTTTCTCCTCATAGTAAATTCTTCTATCCTTGCCCGTGGACGTAGGCAATCAAGTGCCGAACCACGTAAATATGTGTGTCCAACTTTTATCTCTACTTTTGCTCTACTATTGCTGCGACCCTGCTCTATTGGGCCCCGGGTTTGTCTCAACAAGTGGTATCAGAGCCAACTTAGGGTACTTGTATATATCTACTTATCGTATGCTCTGTGGCTGCCACCAAAGGTGGATCCTCCACATCAGAAAATAAGTTAGGTTATCATTTACCCTTTGAAGGTGATGGGTACTATTCACGAGTACGGTACTGTTCACAAATACGGTACTATTCACAAGTACGATACTATTCACGGATACGGTTACTGTTCATAAAGACAGTAGTACTTACGTGAAATAGTAAGAAGTTATTGTTCGTGGTAGAAGCAATGGCGGCGAAGTTCAAGATCGAGAAATTCGACGGGAGTAATTTCTCTCTGTGGAAGTTGAAGATAAAGGCTATCTTGAGAAAAGATAATTGCCTGGCGACCATCGGTGCAAGGCCGGACGACATCACAGACGATAAGAAGTGAAACGAGATGGACGAAAATGCTATTGCAAATCTCCATCTGGCATTAGCAGACGGGGTGCTGTCAAGCATAGAGGAGAAGAAGACAGCAAAGGAGATCTGGGATACTCTAACAAAGCTATATGAGGCGAAATCCATGTACAACAAAATCTTCTTAAAAATGAGACTTTACACTCTGAGGATGGTGGAATCTACATCGATGACCGACCACATCAACACCCTAAACACACTGTTCTCCCAACTCACAACGTTGGGATATACAGTTGGTGCAAATGAACGTGCAGAACTTCTACTTCAGAGTCTACCTGACTCGTATGATCAACTCATCATCAACCTAACGAACAACGTCCTCACGGACTATCTAGTTTTCGACGATGTTGCAGCCGCTGTTCTGGAGGAAGAAAATCGGCGCAAGAACAAGGAAGACAGACGGGCAAGTTCGCAGCAAGCGGAGGCCTTGTCGGTGACGAGAGGAAGATCAACAGAACGTGGCTCCAGTGGGAGTCATGCCCATGGTAGATCGAAATCACGAAGTAAGAAGAATATCAAATGCTACAACTGTGGCAAAAGAGGGCACGTCAAATCGGAGTGTTGGCACAACAAGAAGAGTGGAGATAAAAAGTCTTCAGAGCCATCAACATCTCAAGGATGCGTTGTCAGCACATCAGATGATGGTGAAATTCTATTCAGTGGAGCAACCACTGTTGATGAAGGCAGAAAGAAGTTTGTTGATGTCTGGCTTCTGGATTTAGCAGCCTCCTGGCACATGACCTCTCGGAGAGAATGATTTCACAAATATAAACCTATCTCAGGAGGATCTGTATTCATGGGGAATGATCATGCCTTGGAGATTTGTGGTATTGGTACTATCAAAATTAAAATGTTTGATGGTATAATACGCACCATTCAAGATGTGCGACATGTGAAGGGCTTAAAAAAGAATCTATTGTCTTTGGGACAATTAGATGAGCTCGGATGCAAGACCCATATCGAAAATGGGATCATGAAGATTGTTAGAGGGGCGCTTGTGGTGATAAAAGGAGAAAAGATAGCTGCAAATCTGTACATGCTCAAGGGAGAAACCATGCAGGAAGCTGATTCATGTGTGGCATCAACCAGTCGTGGAGAAGAACAAACCATGATGTGGCATCGTAAACTAGGCCACATGTCAGAACGAGGCTTGAAGGTTCTCTCCGATCAGAAGCTGCTTCCTGGACTTAATTCGGTAGCTCTTCCATTCTGCGAGCATTGTGTTACAAGTAAGCAGCATCGGCTAAAGTTCAACACATCGAGTTCTAGAAGCAAGACAATTCTGGAACTGGTTCATTCTGATGTATGGCAAGCACCAGTTACATCCTTAGGAGGAGCAAAGTATTTTGTGTCCTTTATTGATGACTACTCCAGGAGATGTTGGGTGTATCCTATCAAGAAGAAGGCGGATGTGTTCTCAGTCTTTAAAGCCTACAAAGCGCGGGTCGAGCTTGAATCTGAGAAAAAGATCAAGTGCTTGAGGTCAGATAATGGAGGAGAATACACAGACGGTGAATTCCTAGCATTCTGCAAGCAAGAAGGCATCAAAAGACAATTCAGTACGGCTTATACTCCACAACAAAATAGAGTAGCGGAGCGGATGAACAGAACTCTGTTGGAAAGAACAAGAGCTATGTTGGCAACTGCAAATCTGGAAAAAGTCTTTTGGACGGAAGCAGTAAAAACCGCCTGTTATGTGGTGAATCGATCTCCATCAACTGCAATACAATTGAAGACGCCGATGGAGATGTGGACTGGCAAGCCAGCTGATTATTCCAACCTTCATATATTTGGATGTCCAGTGTACGTAATGTACAATGCCCAAGAAATTACAAAGCTGGATTCAAAATCCAGAAAATGTATATTCTTGGGGTATGCTGATGGAGTAAAGGAGTATCGCCTGTGGGATCCCACTGCCCACAAGGTTATCATCAGCAGAGATGTTATCTTTGTAGAGAACCAACTACAAAGTGAAGAGAAAGAAAGCAGTTCGAGGAAGGACTCAGAGACTGTAGCTGTTCAGGTAGAAGATAATCTGAATTCTTCTGAAGCAACACCGGAGCATGATGTACAAGAACCGGTCGAGTCCGAGGCTCCAGAAGTTCGAAGGTCAACTCGTGAGAGAAGACCACCGACTTGGCACTCGGAGTATATTACGGAGAGTAATGTTGCATACTGTCTTCTAACAGAAGATGGAGAGCCATCAACTTTTCATGAAGCTATAAATGGCACAGATGCATCTTTGTGGATGGCAGCAATGCAGGAAGAAATTGAAGCTCTTCATAAGAATAAGACTTGGGAACTTGTGTCACTGCCACAAGGAAGAAAGACCATTGGAAACAAATGGGTCTATAAAATCAAGCGAAACGGCGATGATCAGGTGGAGCGATATCGTGCTAGATTGGTGGTAAAAGGATATGCTCAGAAAGAAGGTATTGATTTTAATGAAATATTTTCTCCTGTAGTTCGACTAACAACAGTCCGAATAGTCCTGGCTATGAGCGCTATATTTGACTTACATCTAGAACAGCTAGATGTGAAAACAACATTTCTTCATGGAGATCTTGAAGAAGAAATTTACATGCTCCAACCAGAAGGTTTTGAAGAAAAAGAAAAAGAGAACTTGGTTTGCAGATTGAACAAATCTCTGTACGGTCTAAAGCAGGCGCCGAGGTGTTGGTACAAGAGATTTGATTCATTCATCATGAGCCTTGGATACAACAGACTTAATTCAGACCCTTGTGCATATTTCAAGAGGTTTGGTGAAAATAACTTTGTTATCTTATTGTTGTATGTTGACGACATGTTGGTTGCAGGCCCCAACAAAGATCGTATCAAAGAATTAAAGGCTCAGTTGGCTAGGGAATTTGAAATGAAGGATTTAGGATCTGCAAACAAGATTCTAGGGATGCAAATTTACCAAGACAGAATTAATAGGAAGATTTGGCTTTCTCAGAAGAACTATTTGAAGAAAATCTTGCGACGCTTTAACATACAAGATTGTAAGTCAATTTCAACCCCACTTCCTGTTAATTTCAAGTTATCCTCCAATATGAGTCCTAGCAGTGAAGAAGAGAGGATGGAGATGTCTCGAGTACCGTATGCATCAGCAGTGGGAAGCTTAATGTTCGCGATGATTTGTACAAGACCAGACATTGCACAAGCAGTGGGAGTGGTTAGTCGATACATGGCGAATCCTAGTAAAGAGCATTGGAATGCTGTAAAGAGGGTTCTAAGATACATTCAAGGAACCTCAAATGTTGCATTATGTTATGGGGGATCTGATTTTATTGTCAGTGGATATGTTGATTCTGATTATGCAGGTGATCGTGATAATAGCAAATCCACCACAGGCTATGTGTTTGCACTTGCTGGCGGAGCTGTAAGGTGGATTTCAAAACTGCAGTCAGTTGTGGCTACTTCAACAACAGAAGCAGAGTATGTAGCAGCTACGCAAGCTAGTAAAGAAGCGATGTGGTTGAAGATGGTGCTGGAGGAACTCGACTATGAACAAAAGAAGATATCTTTATTTTGTGACAGTCAGAGTGCTTTGCATTTGGCAAGAAATCCAGCCTTTCATTCAAAGACCAAACACATTCGAGTTCAGTATCACTTCGTTCGTGAGAAAGTGGAAGAAGGAACAGTGGATATGCAGAAAATTCACACCGAAGACAACCTAGCAGATTTTTTGACAAAAGCAGTCAGTACTGATAAATTTATTTGGTGTCGATCCTCTTGTGGTCTGTCAGAGACGTAAGCAACATGAAGATGGCAAGATAGAAAGAATGGTGTGAAGATATGATTGATGCTCAATCAAATCTTCAAGTGTCAAGTGGGAGATTGTCAGGCGCCTAATATTCCAACCCACCGAAAGTGCAGCAGCCTAAACCTTTTGACAATTGAAAAAGAAAACAAAAGAGTGGGCCCCACAGTATAGTAATTTATTATTATTTTATTATGCATAGTGTTTTTCTAATAACTATAAATAGGGCTTCAAATCCTTAAGGAAATCTCATCCCAGAAACAACTTCTTATATAGAAGAGTGAGAGAGAAAAAATAGAGAGAGTTTCTCCTTGTAAAGAGAGAGAGTTTGTAACTCCAGAGTTTTCTCCTTATAGTAAATTCTTCTATCCTTGCCCGTGGACGTAGGCAATCAAGTGCCGAACCACGTAAATCTGTGTGTCCAACTTTTATCTCTACTTTTGCTCTACTATTGTTGCGACCCTGCTCTATTGGGCCCCGGGTTTGTCCCAACATGTCATACAAGAATAGTTATGAATAATCACAAAATAAGAAAAACTGAAAAAAGATTTAAAACGAGTATGACCTCAAACGTCTGTATGAATAAAGATTGAATTACATCTATTATTTTTCCTTAAAAAGGTAGTCCTATGATGCTTTCCTAGTTGGCATGAAATACATTCTAATTTAAAGATGAGACTTAGTAAAAGGAATGATAGAATGTAATGACCTAAATAATTATGTCACAGAAGAGCAAAAACATCTGAAACAACAGTTGTAATGTTACTAAATTGGCCATCAGCATCCTGAAGATAGTAAAAAAAAAACATCATGTTCGTACCCCCACCAATCACACACAAAATAGCTCATTAATCATGACTAAAGAAAGGTGTAAATTGGAAAACAACCAACACGGCTATGCCCAGTTTCAAGAACCTGTCAAATAGTAAATTCGTCAAATAACTTGAACCGTAATAAAAAAATAAAAAAAAAATCTTCCTTCAGCATCGTTCAACTCTTGCATCCTGTCTAATTAATCAAGCTTAATGCAAACTTAAATTTGGAATACTTCTTTCTGGTAACTCCATGCCCACCAGAGAACAGCACAGCAGCAATGCAACACAAAAAGCAATAACACAACCAAACAGAAAATTGTTCAAGAATGGGGTGTTCTCTAGCAAACGTGCCTAAAATGAAATACATAAAAACACAAATTGGAAATTCAACACCCATCATCAACATATACTAATAAAACATGTTTATCAGACATCACACGCCTCAGCTTATAAAAGTACAGTCATAAAGTATGATTTGAAGAGTTATAGTAGCTTGATAGCAGACAAATTTCACACTATTTGACATGTAGAACTGAGATTTTAAGGAGGTGAGCACCAAGGGAGCAGCAACAGCAGATGCAGACTTCTAGTTGAGATTCCAAACTGCTTCTTCAGCTGCAAATACAGAAGAAAAGTCAGTAATCTATTCGAATTGCAAAGTAGCGGCAACTAAAATACAAACAGAAGCATAGGATATAAGAGTTTGGATGAATGTAAAATAAACAATGCCAAGAGATGCAGGGTTGGAAGCTCTAGGTTCCTTAAGATGTTATATATTTGAGGATAAGGTCAGCAATACGAGATCATTATCATCGCCTCCAATTGCTACTGTGTTTAAAATGAGAGCAGTTCGCAGCAAAGTTGTTATAATTGACTAAGATGAAATTGCTGCAGCAAAAGTTTTTCCAGTTACAATGAAGACCTCCAAAACGAGTAAACTATTTTCCAGTTAGTTTGTTCGAACTTGGAGTAGCACTTAAATATGAAATACCTTCAAGCTCATTTCCTGAGTGGTGAAAATATGAATGGACAATGCAGTGAAGTAGAAGGGCATGAATTTAAAGCACATGTTTATGAATCTATGATACATACAGTTCCAGTCCACTGAAAAACAGTCACCTCACATTCTTTGCTTACCCTGAACTGTCCATTCGCTAAAAGCTAAATACTGGCATGTAGTCTATTGCTGAGTACCCAACTTTAAAATGAGAGAATTTTTTGGTTCCTAAACTATCAAACAATTATAAGGTCCTTCTGTGGATTATTTACATTTAAGCCTAAAGATAGGAAAACTAAGCCTAGATAACAAGTTTGCTACGCAGAAAAAAAAAGATGCACACCTAAAATCATTGCCGGTCAGTGAAAGAACAAGTACCAAGCCAAACGAACAAACGAAGATCAAATGGACCATCGTATTCAAAGTAAAAGAATAATGTAAACACCAAGCCCGGCTACGAAAATTTAGTTTCATGATTCCCTAAATTCCTGATGTATATTTGACAAAGTACACCCAAGGAAGCAGGCCAATTCAAGAAAAGAATAATATAATAACCAACAGAAGTTCATCACACCTCATTATTTCAAGCATATAATCAAGCTCTTGGTACCCCTATATTTTCAACGAGTTTCACGAAACAGAAGGAAAATGTAGAATCAACAGAGGCTGAAGACCGGCTCATGCCTCTTACATGCCTCTTAGAATAACTAAGAATGAAATCAGTCTCACATAAGTCACCATGAAAATGGGTTGGAAGGCAACCGGTTCAAGATACCTGCATGCAATATTGTTGAGGCTAAAAATTCACATTGACCAAGCACACATAAAATCCTCCGCCTTTTCAAATGTGTTTTTAGCCGCGTCACTCACTAGTGGGGAGCCTGGATTTGATTCCCCTGTGTGCCAAAGGCATGATCCAACCCACACAAAAAAAGTGTATTTGAAGAGGCTATGATCCAAAGTCCAATTTGATTCCATTCGGTATACTATTGACAGTTCACTAGTTACGTCCATTCAAGACCTAAGTATTTGGCTATAGTTGGATCAGGTCCTACGGAGGGGTTCTCAAAAGTAATATTAACAAGTAACAACCCAACTAAAAGTCAATTATAGTGTAATGTTTCACAAGTAGAAAGATGTTGAACCCTCAGAAAGTCAAATTTAAGGGAAAGTTAAAATGACCCGATTTTGCAGCTTTCAAGCAACAGCCTGATATCAATACCTAACATGGGTGCAATGTCCGCTTGGCCAGACCAATTACTGGAGGAAGAGATCTTTGACTCTTGAGCTATTGACAGTTTTTAAGAAACAGGGTAATCAGCACCAAAATGAGATCAATTTGAAACATGACTATGTATTAAGAAGAATATGTTGCAAATCTGATCAACATATGGAAGTCTGTTGAGTCCTAAACAGGAAGTTTTAGATCATGTTTTAAGATAAAAAGATTTGGAATAAGATATTTTAATGGAAACTGAATCCTACATCAGATTCAAGCATGAAAAATCTAACTGAATGAAGCAGCTCAATAAGAACCCAAAAGAATATGATATGACACACTTGACATATTATAGGATAACCTGAACTTATTTCAGTGTCTCTTCGAGCAGGGGCCAGCAGTTCCTGCTAGTGATCTTACTACAGATATTAAAAGAGACTAATTACATAAGGTAATTATATAAAGAGGAAACCAAATTAATGTTACACTAGCAGCATGTAGAAGAGCCAAAATAAGAATGGATCCACATGATACGATCACCAAATGCTGGAGCCAAAATCCTTTCAGAATGGGAACTATGTAGGATTGGGATATCCAAGTGTGAGCAGCAAGAACTGTTATAGATATGACATGATATCATAAAGACACAATAAATTATAAAAAACAAGATACAAATTGTGGTCACAGAAACTATATATGACATAAAAAATAAAAATATGTTGACCCAATAACATGGAAACTCTAAGAAAATTTGCATATAACATGGTAAAGTAAAACTGGTGATGTATGCCATGTGCTCATGTAAGTGACAATGCCTTTTTATCTATAACAAGAATAATTAACTAAAACTGTTAAATTGCTAAAGAAAACACCGTAACTAAGATATTAGCGATTTTACGAGTTATACAAATCAAAGATCATGCAAACACTCCTAATTTTTCATCAAGACCAAACTAAATAAATGCATCAGCCAATTGAATTAAAATATTGAAACCAGTTATTCATGTCCTTGTCCACACTACGTCATACGATGTAAAGTTATTCAAAGGAAGTATCTGTACACATGCATTGAGTATATCAATGTCCGACATAGACCCATCTAGTAACTCAGGATTTGGTGCGCACCCATTTTTCCTGCAAACCTTCCTTCGGACGGATGGAGAATCCTATTTCACTAATTAACAAAGTGTAAGACAATTTTACTGTAATTGAATACCGTTGTGCAGCTTGGAATTGTTCAGACGAATAAAGGATCGCATTCAGCTATGCAAGCCTCAATTATCTTTAATTGCTCCTAATGTTTATTTCTCTGAGTTAGTCCCGAATCATGTCAATACTATACAGATTGTCTTTTTTACTTCCTGCAAGGATGAATTGGTGTCATCAACCATAGATCATCATGAACACCATGTGAAGTGACCAACTACACATACACAATAAAGAACAAATAGTTAGCACACATTTTTTTTCACATCCGATACATTCATGTATGTATCACTTGCTCCCACTTACCATCTGTCTAGTCTTAGAAAGAAATACCTTGCAACATTCAATCACAATTCTTATAAGACATTATAGCCTGAATTTTTTATGCAAGCATGCACTAGAATATATAGCAGTTCCATTTATCCTTCAAAAAAGCAGTGTTAGTCGGAAGAAATACTGGTTTCAGCATCGAATAAGCATGCATTCACTTGTTCAACAAATAACGACATGCAACATGGCTAGATTTCATGGTTGTGAACGCAAATATGTTTATGTATATTTAAACACATACCTCAACAGATCATAGTTTGAAAAATAAAATTGATTTAGAGAAAAACTGACATGATCTAGGTTCAATGCTAGATATTTTTCACACAAATATTTAGCATTGAAGTCAAGCAGTATATTGCCACAATAAAACTGAAGTGGAAGGGTGAACTTATGATCTTCTTTAACATGTCTTAGAAGTGTCTTCAAAATATCACAAATCGAACAATTCAAAGTATTTTAGCCATCTTTACATGAAAACAATATTATCGAGGTGCAAGGGCAACGAGGGGTGCGAAGTCTCCTTATGCACACCATGCGCAAGGCGCACTGTGATGCGCGCGCATCACTGATGGGAGGCGCACACATAAAACAGATCTTTTCCAACATATGATATACAAGTATGAAACAAGTATGAAAGAAACAACAACAAACAACAATAAAGCCTCTATCCCAAGTGATTGGGATCAGCTACATGAATCTTACTCTTCCATTCCGCTCTATCATGGGCCATCTCTTCTTTTAAGCTAACCATAACCATATCCTTCTTAATTACTTCTAATCAAATCCTTCTAGGTTTACCTCTAGATCTTTTTGCTCCGTTAACTATAATATCATCTCTTTTAAGTGGTGCATTAAGAGGTCAACGTTGTACATGGCCATACCTTAATCGATTCTCTCATTTTATTCTTTATAGGAGCGACCTCTAATTTACTACAGATGCACACATTTCTTATAAATTTTCACATAAAAGGACTAAGAAATAGCAAGAATCAAACGAATATCTCAATTCTCAAACTTTGTAGAAATAAAGCATCAAAAAGAGTAAATTAGATGCATAGAACATCAAAAAGAGTATTAGATGTATTAAATATGTGTAAAGAGTTAAAAAAAAGTAGATTATCACTAAAGAAACCAAAGATTAAAAAAGAAACCAAGAAAACAATATATTTTCACGAAAAAACAAAAGGAAAAAGAAGCATACCTTTACTGCTGCCCGGAGATGTGGTCATCGTCGGTGGCTTCACGGTTCACCAGAGATGGGAGAGAGGTAGTAGTGAGCAGTCGAGAGTCGAGATAAGAGAGAGAGGAGGCTAGCGATTAAGATGGGGGAGAGAAGAGAGAGAGAGAGGGGCGGGGAAAACACAAGCAAACCCCTAAAGAATCAATTGAGTTTAAGAAAATATCGGGTTTCATACCCAAAACCCCATTCAAAAAAAACTATTATCATTTCTAGGTGCACACCTCGGTGCACCACACCTTAGGCGCAACGCGCATGGAAGACGCACGCCTCGTGAATGTGCAGTGCCCCACCTCTGGTGCGGGCGCAATTGTACCAACCTGCATTGCCTCGCCTCGCACCTGAGGCACGCCCGGGGCAATCCCCTCAATAACACTGGTGCAACAATCATCACCCTTACTTTCCAAGCCCTGTTTGACCCTTTCCATCCTTCCCTCACCCAGTCTATATATATATATATATATAAAGCCCGGTAACATAGAATAAAAATTAGCTGTAAATTTTAAAATCAATATGGAAACAATAAGTCAAGCTTAGGAGAATAACAAAAGTTGTAGCATATAAACAAGCATGCAAACAATCCATCTGACCTTCTGTAACTTCCCACCAAATAACAACATTTGGCTAGATCATCACCATCCACCCAAAGAAGATGGAACACGAAACTCACCCAATCCTTCCTTTACCTTTCTTCCTCTCATTTTCCTCATTAACCTCTTTGTAGAAGCTAAAACCAACAGCGCATATCAATATAAAAAGAGAGCTTACACAGGAATCGTCTAAGAAAGAAAAGTTTACTTTCAAGATCTGGTGCATATCCACAACTCCATGACTTGCACAAAAAGTTGGACAGAGGTAATATGAAACGTATCATTTCAGTCTGTCTTAAAGCTACCGCCAGAGCCTCTTAATTGAAACATTCAACAAAGAATTACATGGAAAGTCATCCTGAGAATGAGGCATACACCTAAGTAACCTCAACCTTAAACAATATAATTATAAGCATGAACGAGTAAAGAAAGGTGAAAAGCAAAACGCATCCTGCGATGAGAAGAGATTATTGCAGAAACACCTAGGCAAAACCATGCATTAGCAAGTAGAAGTAGGCACAATAGAAACTTGGACATAAAGAGATAACACACAAATTGGTGACACATATCACGTACAATATTTCTATTGTGAAACCATGTAGCACGTGACACATATCCATCAGACATGTCTTATCATTTTTCTTTACAACTTACATACAGTGTTCTAAAAGATGAATACTGCCATGGTGTGTCAGTTACAGCAATCATGTGCTTGTTAAGGGACCAAAAATATAAGCATTCAGATCACAGTTTTCAAAGTAATTGGTACAGCAACTTTTTCGATGAAGGATAGAAGGAAACAACAAACCTCAGAATAGAAAACCAGAAACTAGTGAAATAACATGATATTCGCGTAGAGAGCTATAATGTATACATATAAGAATTTAAAAACCTTAACATCACGTCTTTTTACCAATAGAATCAAGGTACTCCTCATATGGAAATGGAATGAAGAATACTCCAATTAGACCTTAGACAAAGAGCTGTAGGTAAATCATCATGATGATATGGAGCATGGAGCACACCACAAAAACAAATAAATACAATTACACGTCTAACATTGTGTTTGGCATTTCATTGTGGTAGGGGAAGTTAATGGAAGCAAGGTTTCCAATATCCACATTTTGCAGATATTGGGGATACGTACTAAATGTCAAAAGTGTCATATTGCATGATCTGCATATAAAATACAATGTCCTAAAATGTAATATAAACATACACTTTATGAAATATTAACAAACGAAATGTAAATAGTATATATTTAGGATCACTTACCAATTGTAGAAACTTACTTAGGGAGAAGAACATACTAGAACTTACTACAAAACCTCATAGGACTGAAAGTTTTGCTAAAATATTAAAGAAATTTTGCAGAACTATATTGTTTAGTGAAACGCCATATAAAAGGACATATTGACCTACACATTGGCGAATCTATCGGCCATGTTAGGAATATATCACCAAAAATTTGTCAAAGAGCAATAAAGGATATGAAGACCATATCATTTTGTTGCAAGCCTTGTAAAGGATATATCAGCCCGATATATCGGCTACATCAGGGATATTTAAAATAAAATAAGGGAAGATAAGGAAGAGGAGGTGGGAAGTTAAGCGAATTCCCGTCCCTAAATTCGACCGCAATTTGACAGTCAACAAAACTCGTATTGATGGGAGTGAATTTAGGGGAACACTTCATCCTCTAGAGCTTTCCTAAACAGGTTGAATGGTTTCACCTAACTTGCCTTCGGTCAAGGTGTAAGGGTACGAATGTACGATTATCAAACTTGTTGAACATACCACACTCCCTTTTCCCTGTGATTATGATTCATTTCTTGCTTTCATCTAAGCTCAATTTTGTACATTATATAGTCTCCTCATCTCTCCTTCTTTTACGTCTTTTATTTTTTCCCCTGGCATTCCTTACTCTTCCATCTTCTCTTTGCCTTTCCATCTTTCATTATGCTATTTAAGATTTGGCATGCATCTCGTATCCTCTTTCCCTAGCACATCCTCATTTATTTTCCAAAGAAGTTCGCAGGTTTCATTTATTTGGTACTTTTACCTCGATTCTTCAAGTATAGAGTCCAATCCGCCCCCCTCTCCGACAGGGCCCTCTGTGCTTAGCAACTACACATCATATTCTTCGTAAAGCCCTCTTACATCCTCCTTATGCAAATGTTCTTGAAGGTATAAGCCTACTGAATATACTCTAAAATAGATAAGGACCAAATCATGTTATAGTTTACACCATATATTCTAAAATAGATATGTGACGAAAATTGCTTTTATTCCAGATTCCCGTCTAATAGCACAGAACTACAGATTATCCTCCTTTATAATATCAGAACACCGGATATCCCTTTATGAAATGTGTTCAAAGTTCAAACCACCTTCTTCAAAATGAAATACAGTACTAATTTTTTGTCTGGGCATACTTCAATCACTCTAGGACTTGTGCCAATAAGAGAAGGTTCACAATCTGATCTCCTCAACTCTATACGCTTAAAAGGTTATGACCATAGTTCATAACAATGCCACATTAGTAAAGCAGTGCAGGGAAGTACTCTTTAACAAAGAGCTTTTTCGCACCTTGACACACTAACTCTCCTGCACACTATAATAAAACTGACAATCTTCACTGTCCTAGAATGCATTCCAATACAACTAATTCTTTGTTTGCCACCAAATGGAAACTGAAGATATGACTAGTGCCACCTGTTTCATTATGCCATTCCCTGTTTCATTATGCCAAAATAGCAAAATGAAACACAAACAAAATAGAAGCTAATGTGAATACTCAAACTCTTCCTAAAATTGCATCTTCACTAAATATCCTTCAAAAAGGTTTCTTCTTTTAAACCAAAAAACACAATTCTACAAGGTCATAAAAGAGACTACAACAATACCTACAGCATCTCCTAGCATTCCATTTGCAGTGTATTCTAAGCCAAGGTCAAGTCTTCAAATTCAATATCTTTTCCTAACTTAAATTCATGACATAGAATATCATAGACTTCAAACTCAACATCTTCCAGACTTAAATTCGTGACATAGAAGATCATCTTTCCCAAACTTCAATTTATTTCATGACATCCAAGGAAGACCTTTTGGTGATGGATAAAGGCTTCACTTTTCTTGTTTCTTAATCTTGAGTGTTTAACTGCCTGCTGAAACCACAAAGGAACCTAATGCTTTGAATATACATCCCCTAACTTATGCACCCTCTTCTGATCCTTTTCAAGAGTCTATGTTAGGATGATAAATGGACTTCACTGCTAACTTTCTCCAATGATTTCTCTTTTTCTCTGATTATATTCACAAATGATTGCTAAATACAGAGATTATACTCATCAATTTTAGCAATGTTTCAACAAATATCATGCTTTTCAAGAAACTCTCACTTATGCCAATATTATAGTGAAGAAAATGTAGAATGATATTGTCAGAAAGAATAAATGGTTCACAGAACCATTCACATAAAATGAATTAGTGCCAGGCGGAGACATGGATGGGTAAAGTTGAAGTTTATTTACATTGTGAAAATACAATTATTACAACTTGAGTAACTGTTACACCTTTTAATAAAGTCAAAGATCACGCAGGATCTAAATGTGCAAAACTTAGACCTCGCAGGATCCTTACAAAATAATACATATGTAAACAAAGAAATTATAACTAGACATAAAATACATATGTACACAAGAAACTACATTAAACCCAAAAAAGGGAAAAAATACAATGCAGATGTGAAGTCTATACATTTTTGCACTGCCTCTGAAATTTTCAGCCGCAAAAAATCTCCCAGGGAGTCATCAAGCATTGCACATGTAGGAAGCCATGCCATCCCACCAAAGACATCTTGAAACGTCATTACTTTCATGGAAAAGAATGCTCTATATCATATTTACAGGACTTGGAAACCTATGATTTCGCATAAAACTAATACATGACTCTGTTGGCTCTATCACTCCAGCTGCATAACATTAATAAAAACCTGGCTAGCAGCACCCAAATTACTGGAGGGTAAGGAGTATTCTATAAAAGGGTTTTGACAATGTTTCTACAGAGCTAAAGAAAGGTTAATGGTAATTACAACCCTCGACTACTTGACCACAAGAGAACAGCCACAAGCTACAGACTCTTACAAAACAAAAATTCATCAACACTAACTCTACAACAACTTTTTTACAACTTCAAAGGAAAATCCTATGGGATTCTTCATCCAGCTGGGGCTTCTCCTCATGCTGCAAAAAGGACTTCCTAGTGCAATCATGGCAGACATAAGGAAATAGAGTACAAAATGCCACTTTTATGAAGCGTCTTGGCAGGTAACCCAAGCTGTCATGTTTATGAAATTCATTTAAGAATAGTGAAGTTTAGTTGCGAAATGAAGGCAAAGTAGAAAAACTGAAAAAGCAATGAATGAGAGATCACAATCTTATCCATAAGCACAATAAAGTATTAAGAACAGAAACACACTAGATCAAGAGAAGAAGTTAAAAGGTTATAGATCATTCTACTATAGAAAGTTAAACCCAAAAATAAAGATGTCCTACAATTATTTAATGCTGACATAACCAGTTATTGCTACTCGACTCAAATGACATGTGAATAACAAACCAAAAGTCAGGCGTTATCAATTCGCAAGACCTAATGGATATTTCAATCAAAATAGGTAAAGCATATCAACCAACAGGTTCAAATAATACATAAGTTATACACCATGCAAAATTGAAGATTGCCTTATGATATGCACCCCAAATTCCACATGCACATAGTAATTTCAGCAAATAAAAACTAAGTTATACGCACAAGGAATTTGCAATCCATCAGTATAATGAAAACAAATGAAAGCAACTAGTAAGTACGCGAAGAAAAGGAAGAAAAACTTACTTCTCAAAGTTGACGACTGCAACAAGGCCCCACAAGCATCCTCGGCAATTATACACCAAAAGCATGCTTCATGCCAAGGAAATTTGCTAGGACCACTTTCACTCAGATCCCCGTCGCCTCTTCACATTCTCAACCTCCCTCGAGTGGCTGCGACCTCTAGATCTTCCTCTATCCCAGTCATCATCTCTCTCCACTTCGCGCTCCCTGTGCCTATAGTGATCCGCATATCTATCCCTATCATCACGGTACCTTTCCCTCTCTCTCTCCCCCCTATGACTATGGCTATCTCTATCTCTATCCCTCTCCCTCTCCCTCTCTCGATCCCTATCCCTTCCCATCTCTCTATCATCTCTATGCCTCCTCTCTGACCACTCTTGACCTCCAACATCCTTCTCTCTCTCATGCCTTCTATCAGAACCACCCGCCCCTTGCCAATCACGATCCGGGCCCCGCTCTCCTACCCTTTCCTTTACATGGCTGCCACCCTCTCCATACTGATGATCTGAACCCGCATCTTCCCCATAACTCGATTGATCCTCACCGGTCCAACCACCCATGCTCGGGTCCGGCCACATCCCAACTCCCCCACCGGGCCTTCCCCTCCCAAAGAACGCCGGATTCACATGCGGGGCCACCACCGGTGGGAACGAAGGTAGCATCCCCGGGAATGGACCTCCAACAGGCCCACCTGGAAATCCACCATACCCACCACCCATTCTCCCCATAGCTGCTGCTGCCCCATAATCAAAACCCTGACCCAACATTGCACCCGGGGGCATCACCGGAGGTGGTGGAGCCACCATCCCGCCATTGCCCATTATCCCTCTACCGCCAACGGGCCCCATTCTGTTCCTCATATTCCCCATAGGTCCTCTACCCCCAACACCACCACCTCTCCCCCAATTCCCACCACCACCCCCTCCTCCTCCTCCTCTCCCACCAAAATTCCCACCCATTGGGGGCCCGCCACCAACACCTCCTCCCCTTCCCTTATTCACCATGGCAGATTGGTTTTGGTTCTGGTTCTGAGCCATCCCCTGCTGATTCCTCGAAACCTGCGCCTCCCCAAGTCTCCTCACTCCGTAAGGCGAAGAGAAAGCAACCACACATGGCCGGCCATTAAATAGATGACCGTTCATCCCTTCTTTACACGCAGTAGCCGCTGCCGCATCATAAAAGTCAACCTGAGCATACCCCTTCGACTTCCCGCTCGCCTTTTCATCAAAGAACCTTACTTCCTTAACGGGTCCATACTTCACAAGCTCCGATTCAAGATCCGCATCCGTCGTCCACCAGTGTAAATCACCCACAAATAGAGTAGTGGTCCCGCCGCCGCCGCCGGCGTAGTTTCCTCCAGCGCCCGCCAAGTTACCACCACCGCCGTTAGCATTAGGGTTCGAGTTAACATTACCGCCGATTACGTTACCGCCTTGACGATTAAAAGGCTCATTCTGGAGGCTAGTATTGATTGGCTGCCCCAGATCTGGCCTCATCTGGACAGGTGGCGGTCCAGGCGGCGGCTGAACCGTCTGCCCTAGATCCGTTGGTTTCTGCGCTTGGGGGATCTGGACAGTCTCCCGTAACTCCGCCGCCGGCGGAGGCTGCTGACGTGGTGGCTGCGGAGGAGGCGGGGGGCGCTCGTCTTCTGTTCTCTGAACTGACTGATAGAATCCTTCGCCGACATTGACGTCGTTGTAGAGGTCCTCGTAGTCTTCATCTTCGCCGTAGAACTGCTCCTCGTCTTGGACGGCGGAGATCGCCTCGTTGCGGTGGAATCCGGCGGTACGATCACCGCCGCCGCCATCAACGTCCATCGATCAGGGTTTTTCTTTTCAAGTAGGTGGAGACGGCGAGCCTACCCTAACCCTAATTTTGGAAAGTACTCGATTCAACTGGAGCCGGGTTTGTTTTAACTTTTATCGAAGAGGGATAGCCCAGTGTACTGCCCTCTTGTAATTAATCTGGGCTGTTAATTGTTGGGCCTCATTTACTAGATTGGGACCTTGGAGTGATGAGGGGATTTAAAGAGCTAAGGAGTCTAAATCCCCTACATTAGTTAGCATAGAAATCTCAATATTGTCAGTATGAATATTCTAAATGACAAATTTTTGAAAACAACCATTTTCAAAATTTAATCAGTAAAATGATCTAATTAGGAAAAAATTAGCAAAATCAACCGCTCGTCGTGAGAGAACGGTCAATTTTGCTTAAATGGAGTATTTGCGATACAATTCATTGTTTGATATCCGCCATCAACAACTGGCACCCTCTTATTTATTAACTATACGCCTTCTCACTTTTTCAAAACTTTTGGTAATTTCACTATTATAGTATTATTTTTATTATTAAGAGGAATTTCTCAAAACAACCAAAATTAAGGAGGTGATGTGAAATTTACCATTTAGATACTCAGATCAAGTTTGACTCTTGCCTTTTTGTGATTTATTACTGTTTTCCACTTATGTTATCAGAAAGTAAGAAAGTGTTTTAATATCAATAAGTAAATCTGCTTATAAGTGGTCAAAAAATAAGTTGGAGAATCTTATCTTTTTTTGATCTATTGGTAAGTTAAAAATCATTAGTAAGTAAATCTTTACTAAACATGATATGACTTCTTATAAGTAAAAAAGATACTCATAAGTAAAAAAAACAAGTATGTTGTCAAACATGCTCTCATTATTTATTTTCAGCTAATGTTAATAAAAATTTATTTTCAACTAATAAGTAGGAAAAAATAAATTGGTTATTTTTGGTTACTTATAAGTAAATTTACTTATTGATGTAAAAAGACCATATTGTAGATTAAGATTGAGATAGAATCAAATTGAAGTGAGACTAAATATATGCATCATAGCCTAAACAAAATTGCTTGAACACGAGAAAATACCAAGGGGCTGAACACGAGATAATTTTGACAATCATCATAGCCATCCAGTGCAATATATTACATCATTGTTAGCCACCCACTGAACATGAGACAGTCTCACAAAACTGAGCACAAAACTGCCTCAACACAAGACTGTCTCACAAAATCTGAGCACAAAACTTCTCACAAACCTGAACACAAAGAAATACCAAGGGGCTCAACACAAACAGTGCACAAAAACTGAAAATGTTCACTTTAATGGCCAGGTAAGAGGACAAAGTTCATAGGGATTTCACAACTGCATCTTAAAAAAACCACACTTATCAGTTTATTCACAAGTAATCAAAATTTTCAGACAAATCGAAAATGATCACAAACAGTAGGATTTCATATATCCTCGGATAGTAACAAGAAACAGCCACGGGAGCTCGACGACGAGTACAAATAACAACCAAAAACCCAACAACATAGAGCTAAACAAGCTCGAATCAGTATAGTAACAAGAAACAGCCACGGGAGCTCGACGACGAGTACAAATAACAACCAAAAACCCAACAACATAGAGCTAAACAAGCTCGAATCAGCATAGTAACAAAAAATAGCCACGGGAGCTCGGCGACGAGCACAAATTTCATGAAAAATTTCAGGCAACAATAGAATTTCAGTTCTGAACATTAAAATGACAGGAATTTCATGAATAATTTCAGGCAACAGTAGGATTTTAGATCTCCTCAGTCAAGCCAATTCGGTTCATCATCACCATAAATGATCACAATAACCACTTCCTCCTCCTCTAATCCTACAATAGTTTTGAAATTTACCTCAATTTCAGCATCGACGAAGTCGACGAGAGAAATCCAGGTGAAAGACGTGGATGGCGAACAAGAAAACAATGACAAAGAAGGCCGCGGGAGATTTCTAGCGGGAGGAGAGCAAGGAGGTAACCCTAGCGTCACTAAAGAAATCAACAAGAAACGAGAGAGCGATTGTCAAAGGTGGCCATGGTTTTCCTCGATTTCTCTCGGTTGGGGAAGGAAATCGGGGAGAGAAAAAAGTCCAACGTGACGATGTTTTCAGCAATGTTTCTCCTCTTCAACCCTAGCGAACCAAAGCGATGAAAATAAATGGGCGGTAATAAAAAACCCGAGGTGGAGATGGTGTCAGGCCTAGAAATAGGTTTCTAGGGGCCTTTTAAGCGAACCAAAGAGCCGCTTAGCAAGTTCATAAGTTAGTGACCGGTCTATCCAAAGACCTGCATCAATTCCTGTTAAAAAGAAATATATTATTCATTCATTCACTTACATTCTAATATTTATTGTGGTGTGTGTGTGTGGGTGGGGGGGGGGGGGGGGGGCTTACAAAAACACACATCACAAGCATAAATTTATATTGTTGCAAAGTACATACTTACTACCTACATATAAAGCTGCAAATGGTTACACATGCAATACTCGTGGTAAGAATCAATGTTAAACATTAAAGAGGATTTCCACAAATTTGTTCACATTTCTAGTGACGATAAACTCCAATACTTTTGGTAGCAGAAGATGTAATTATATTTATTGTATCATCATAATCATGCATGGATATTGTCTGTTAATCCCTTCAAAAGCATACTAACAATTTGTCAACAATCGTAAAATTTTATCTCTGTTGAAATCTAAAAGTCATTTTGTAGAAACCTAAAAGACAAAATGAATGTGGACATTACATTGAATGTGGAATATTAATTAGTGACTTTTCATTTGTCCAATGTCCTTTTATTTTTCACTATGTATCTATAAATTGGACCATGTATGAAAAGCAAGAGGATGAATGAAATGAGGATCACTTTTCTCCCTATATCTTCTCTTCTCTTATCTATTTACTTTTAAATTTCATGTTCGATTTATATTATGAATATGTGATGTACGTAGAGATAACAACGAGATTACAACACGTTATCAGCACGAGTCTCTAACCAACGTGGGATTATCGAATTCGTGCCAAAGAAAACTATCGGTATATGTTCTCTTTTTAACTTTTCACTTTCTCCGCCCAATGACTTATTGTTGCAAGCTCACAAGTTTTATTATAGAATTCTTGGTGATAGTCTAGCAATATATTTTACGAAAAAAAATGCCTTGAGATGGTTTTACTAAATAGTAGTGGAGTTGTGAAACTCCCTTTTCTTTCATGAGTATCCTTCATATGCAATGTTACAAATATGCATGTATGTCGTTTACCTTGCTCTAAATCCTTAGGCTAGGAATGATTTTTGGACTTCCTTTGTACGAGTTAAACTGCATGCGTTTTATTTGCTGGCGTTCATTCTGTTTGGTAGCAATTAGCATACCCGATAACTGCCATTTGTCCTAGGATATGTATTGTGTCACACTTGTCTCTAGTGAGAATAAAGGATTCTGCAGTATGTATTGCATGATTACTTTTGTAGCATCGCTAATAAATTGAGAGCAGCTAATTATCTATTTCTTCTTCATGCTGAAGAATATATCTATTTCATGGTTCATGTTCACACCATCACCAAGTTTTTCCGCACGACGTCCATCGTACTGCAGTAATGAAATATGGTCTTAGTAATTTCCGTTGATAAAGTCACAAATAAAGACATGTTTAAGTTTCTTGATTTTCACACTTGCATCTTATTCACACTGATGTCTCTTCACTTCTATGCCCGTTATTGACATTTTTAGATGAGAGTGAGTTTATGAGAAGATGGATAGTGTTTTCTGTATCTTTGTGGTGAAATTAGTTCCTTGTTCATATCCTTTGTCTATTCAACGTCAATCAATTGCATAAGTGATTTAATGCTAGTCAATTATTCCTACGTCTTCTATGTATGTGGAAAACCAAGGAAAGGCTGATATAAGGTCATAGGAACTCAAATGTGACAGGTTATATCCTGATGGATCAATTGTGTTTTTTTTAGTTTCTTAATAATATACATGCCAGGAAGTGGCAAGAACAATTAACTTCTTGATTACCTTGATCATTCCTGATTGGTATACAATTAATGTATGTTTCTCTTTTATGTCTTTTACTTTATCTCATTTAAATTTGAGAAACAAAAATGTCTGGGGGATGATAGCTTAGAATAGAGTATGAAAGACAAAGCATCAACATGAAAAATTATCATAATATATCAATTTGATGCTTTAAATATTCTATTTGCTTGCTTGAAGTAAAATCTAAACCTCATGAAAACTTAAAATTAAGTTGTGGGTTTTTAAAGCTCATGTTGGCATCCATGTGATCCATTTTTTATTGCTAATTGCACTGATTCTCTTTCTCCACTGAAATTATGCAATATTAGTTTCTATACAAAATTGTCTTGGTGGTGCCTTATGAGCTATCCGGTGCATTATAATAAATCACAAGGTGGTGTTTTGAATATGGCAACCTTGAGTTTAGAAGAAAGGATAACACAAACTGGTTATGCCTTTGTTTAATTTCTACTTGTTTGAGTTTGTGATAGTCATTGATCATCCGAGCATTAAAAATTTTGTGTGAATTTTAATATTAGACTAGTTTGCCAGAAGCAAACATTTAAAAAATAACATTTAAGAAGATCTTTAGAAAAAAGAGCTTGATGATTTTGGTGATTATGTGTGATCTTATTACAATGTGAATATTTCTAATTTCTCATGCACTAATATTTAGTCCCCGTGATTAGTGCATGATATATGATAGTAATTATTACTTGTCTTTGGCCTCGAACATTCATTTTTACTGTGATATATGATTAGTGAATTGTGATTTTTGCACGATTATATCTATTGATTCTTTAAGTATCTTTGCCCAGAAGGCAAACACTTTAAATTTTCTCTCTATCAATTAAGACGTGAAAAATTAACGCCTCACTAAAAAAAGTATTTATTTTTCTGGGCAATCCCTGAAGGATCCCTTTGATCTATGGAAGTCTATAGTCCTCCCTCAAGCGCAATTGAAAAACTGAATCTGGAATACATTCAGCTCTATACCACATTAAGTAGCAGCTGAAACTCTGTAAATAGAATATTACAGACAGTGACAAAATTAATCGAAAAGTTCTTTTCCCTATTCCACGCAAATAATATTGTACTACAGCAGTAGTACATGACCAAAAATTGCACGTAGCATTCTGAATTAATATCTACATTAGTAGTCGCAGAGAAGCACAACCAATTGTTGATTAGAAATCACAATGTCGGAATAGTTGGCTTACGAGTTGTGCTTGTAGCACATGCTACAATTCAGAAGATTACTTATACGCGTGGACAAGGGGGGCTATGAACATAGTAGGAGATCGTATCCTATAGCCATTTTTGGATTTTAAATCCTCGATTGAATGCAATTAAACAAGTAACTTTGTACTCTTGCAGTAGTACAAGACTAAAAATGAACTAATCCTTGCATTAGTAGTTGTTAAAAACACAACCAGCTATTGTGAAAAACCGTAATGCAAGTTTAATTGGTTCACACGTGGTGCCTGAAGCACATGTCAAAATTCAAACTAATACTCATAAGCTTAGACGAGGGGAGTTAGTGGACATTTAAGTGGATCTTATCGAGGTGGTCAAGGTAAACTATTTGGTTTTTCTATATTTGGATTATATGCATTTGTCAGACAATTTTAATTTATCTTGAGTGTGCTTTAAACTCTTATGAATCTATGTAGTTTTTATTCATATGTGTATACTTTAGAATTTGTCTGACCTAAAATACACCATGTTGAGATTAGTTTGAGATTTAATGACCCAAATTCTTTTAAATTCTGGCATGAGCGATTGGGTCATCTTGGGCAAAATATGATTTGTCGGATTTCCTTATATTAAATGGGGCATTCAAAACAAATCCGACCAACTGCATATCATATTTCCCCCCTTTATCTATTACGTGGTAAAGAAGCGAAACATTTCCCATCTGCGTATTCTTTATTTACAGTCCATATTTCTATATCACCACCCTAGCGTACCTCTATGGGGCCTCAGCGAAGGTAAGGTACATATATTATTCATGAAACTCCGTCAATAATTTAGTACCTATGGCTCATATCAGGGGATCAATTTACAATTTGGTACGCTGACTGTATTTTTTAATGAAGATCAATTCTCGACATTAGGGGGAGATTAGCGCCCAAAATATGAAAGAATATCGAGAAATTTTATAAAATTAAAAGAATCTTCATTTTTAGATCCACGTACTAGTAGGCTGAACTAGAAGTTCAGTATAAATTTATCTGCCAAATAAAGGAGTGATTAAGCCCCATATTCATCTTAAATATATCGACTGATGATTTGGTACGCCAGAAGCGTACTGTGCCAGAAGCATATAAAACTTATTACTGAAAAAGATAAAAGCCCGCGGCACATCAAATCTAAGAAAGACAGTCACTCTCATAACCTCCGGAAGAGGCTTGTCCTGAAGACGAAATCTCCAATAAATTGCACGTGCACTTGATAATCATAACATTGGAGATGCGGAACGGCCAAATCCAAACGTTAAGGGAAATGGCGAGGATTTGGTTGATATAAAATAAGAATTTAAGTGGCCACAAATTTGTGAAAAAGGAGAAATATATAATAGAAATATAAAAAGTTGTCGACAACATAGTTGCCTCTACAGTTGCTCTTACTATCTCTGAAAATAATCTGGATCCAGAACCTAAGTCGGTAGCAGAGTGCTTGAAGCATTCGGACTAGGTGAGATGGAAAGTGGCAATTGAGGCTGAGCTGAACTCGCTATAGTATTTTGAACCTGTAGTTCATATATCCCTGCAGGATATAAATGGGTCTTCATAAGAAAAATAAATGAGAATTATAAGGTGGTGAGATATAAAGCGAGATTCATAGCTCAATGGGTTCACGCAGAGACCCAACATCGATTTAGATGTAAAATATTCTCCTATTAGTGATTGTATTATGTTCCGCAAGTTATTACCTATGGCAGAAATTATGAATTTATATATGCAGTAAATGGACATCTTAGTCGTGTTTTTAAGGTGTCATTAGACGCTAATGTTTATATGTAAGTCCCTGATGGACTTAAAATTCCCGAATTACGGGAAAAACAAGAATCGCAACATGTATAGCATTAAATTACAAAGGTCGTTATACGACTTGAAACAGTCGGGTAGAATGTGGTATAACCGACTGAATAAGTTCCTCCTGAAGAGGAGATATGCAAATAATGATGTTTGTCCTTGTGTTTTTTATAAAGAAATCCAAAAATAGCTTCTGTATCATCTTATTCTATATTGATGATATAAATGTTAGTGGAACGCACAAGGAGCTTACAGAAGCTAGCTCATGCCTAAAGACGGAGTTTGAAACGAAATAAAGTTAGGAAAACCAAGTATTGTCTCGACCTGCAGATCGAGCATGTTCCTAAAAAAATATTGATATACCAGTCAACCTACCTGAAGAAGGTCATGGAGAGATTTTAAAATGAATAAATCTCATGAACATAGCACACCAATGGTTGTTAAATCCCTTGAAGTGGATAAAGACCCATACAAACTTAAAGAAGATAACGAGGATATTTTAGGACCTGAAGTCCCGTATTTAAGCGCGCTATTGAAGCACTTCTTTATCTCGCAAATTGCATTATACCTGATATTGTATTTGCGTTATACTTGCTAGCAAGAATTAGTGCATCTCCTAGAAGGAGACATTGAAATAACATTAAATATATCCTCTGATATCTTTGAAGTACAAGAGATCTTTGTTTATGCTATAAAATAAATCAAAGTATGACATTGGTGGGCTATATTCTAATGTTGGTTATATGACTGATCACCATATTGCCAAATCTCTGACTGGTTATGTTTTTTTCTCTGCAGTGGTACTGTTAAGCAGACAATGGTTAATACTT
>BQKN01000702.1:260864-405559 GCA_022839385.1 Asparagus kiusianus | reverse complement strand
GTTTAGTTGTTTCCAAAAAAAAAGTCCAATAAGTGCTTTTTGTGTTGGGCCGATTAATCTCAGATGACATTATTATTGCTTTCGATGCGATCCATAGCATGATCACTAGTCATAGAGGGGCTCTACCTTATTTGCCGATAAAGCTTGATAGTCGAAGGTATGCGATCGATCGTGTTGAATGGGCTACTTATGGGTTATTATGTTGATTGTGGTAGGTGAGTGGAGTTAATTATGTTGTGTGTGACGAGGGCCTCATTCTCAGTGTTGTCGAATGGAGATGCAAAGGGTTATATCAGACCGGGTCATGGTCTAAGATAGGGAGATCCTCTCTCGACCTACTTTGTTGAAAAAAGCAGCTTTGAGTCCTGGTACATTCAAGGGATTCGTTTTGACGATGATGGTCTGCATATATTGGTCATCATTTTTTTCTTCTTTTCCAAATGATAGTTTACTTTTTTTAAAACTTTTTTTTTCTCCCTCGAGCTATGGAGATAGAATGTGATTATATACTTGAGATTTTGAGGAAGCACGAGTGTGTGCTGGGTCAAACAGTAAATATTACCAAAACAGGACTTTTTTCAGTCAAAATAAACCAATGAAGACATCAAATTTGGTGTGGATGTGGAAAATAGATTTTGGAAATATTAGATTTGCAAACCATGATAGGAAGAATTCTATATGCTTTCAAGCTCACCATGTTAGCTGAGAAAGGTTGGAGAATTCTACAACATTCACGTTCTTTATTCACACGAGTTTTCAAATCATCATATTTTCCCAACGGAAATTTCTGTTACGCGTGACTCTAATGCCAACTTGGAATCGGTCTTCTTTTTGGCCGCATGAGTGAATTGGTGATTAGTTGACTTGTGAAGAGTACTATTTTCTATAGGACGAGGAGCCTGCTGAGCTCGTAGATAAATTATGAGGTGCACCTAAATTCCAATTGGCTAGGACATCACAAGCCCACATATATTAGGACTCAAGCTGTTGCACAACCAAACATATGGGAATTATACTCACACTATGATTCCTTTCATGGGCAACAAGGTAATGGGTTTTCAAGGCTATATGCTCATGCATAGAGGTCATCGGAATGAATTACCATCAATCTGCATCAGCAATTAAAAATAGAGAGGGAATCGTTTTCCTATAAAGCTCTTACTTTCTTCTCATCGCGTTCAAAGCACTCCAAAACCTAGGAATCGACTGCTAGATCACCAAAATCCACCATCGATTCGCCCATCTACGCTCCAATCAAACTCAGCCATTGGATTGAACTAAACAGCAAACACCATACAAAGCCACACACCGAATCTTTGGCACCAAAAAATCTAGTTCCTTCTCTTACGTGTGAAGAATGATTTCTTTCTCTATCACGTGTAGTCAAAAACACCAAACACCAAAATATTCCAAACACAAGATCACCTCATCATCAAATCACGTGATTGTCTCCTCAGATTTTCACGAACAGCGCCAACCGAAGCCCTCTCGAGAATTCTTCCAAGCAACTCCGCCAACTTGTCGCCGCCTGCTCCTCTCACTGCCAATTCGTCTCCACATAATCCCTCTACTGGTGACCAGTTGCACCTCCTCGACACCGCGATTCACTGCTACAGTCGCCTGCAGACTTCACCGTCGGACAACGCATCACTCGGGTGCTCTCCTTTGGACGATTAGTTGCCGTTAAATCCTCCTGTCGGCAAAGGACGATCCTTTCTTTTTTTTCTTCATCTTGATTCTTGTAACGCCGATCTTCAATCTTGCACGATGTCGTCTTCTATCTTGCAAACTTGCTCCCGGATCCATCAACATAGCTCTGATACCACTTGTTGGGGAATTTTTGTCTCCCCACCTACTATAATTTGTGTATCTTGGAAGCCAACCCACAATTAGATAATATATAAAACGACCATAATTAATAAGAAAGAACACCAAGATTTACGTGTTTCAGTCGACCAACTTCGACTAATGTCCATGGGCAACAACACAAAAAATCCACTATGTATCAGTGAGAACTACAAGAGGAACTACTCAACTCTCGTCTCTCAATCTCTCAACCTCACATACAAAATCAACTAATCAACTCTCATATTATCTCCAAAGCCCTCTCCTTTCAATCTTTTGAACAGACAAAGACTGTGAAACCCTCTCCCAATGATGTAATCTTTTGCACTGACAAAGACCACAAAACCATCGCCTCTCACACAATATTCTTGAATTGGGCTACGCCTTCTGCTAACTCTAGATTACAAGAATGTTGGCTCTCTCTTCTGCTTAGTTTTTCATCCAACGATAGATGAATCTATATATAGGGAAACCAAAACCATATCTCTAGCCTAACTTCCTAATTAGAATAGGATTTAAACTCCTAATCATGATGAGACCCGATCTTCTAATTATGATAGATATCTCACCCTATCTAATTCTCATGAAGTTATACAAAGAATCAAAAACACAATACCAATAAGGAAGCCTACTCTCCTCTTTCACCCTAGGGATTTGACATAACGATTTTCTTTGTAGTGGTGAGAGGCCACTCTTCTTCAAGTGCATGGCAAAGCATTCTCAAGGGAAAAGTAGTGTTGTCGAGGGGTCTAAAGTGGAGAATTGGTAAAGGAGGGGGTGTTTGAATTTATAAAAGCAGATGGCTAAACATGGAGGGGTTGGATTTGATGGCAGGATCATGTGAGGGATGTGATTGCAACACCAGTGGGACCGTTGTATCGTGAAGATTGTGTTTTTTTTTTTTTTTTGGCATTGCTCTAATAGAAATTTTCAGGTTAAAGTTGCATAACATGTCCGAGAGTAATGGTTGACTATGGTATAGAAAAATTGGAAACGTTAAACCGAAATCATTAGAGCATTTAGAAGACAATTTGGCAATATTTAATTCCGAACAAAATCAAAATCTTCAGACGGCGAATATGCAATGAGATCCTACGAAAAAAGCAGCGCTTAGAATATGATACATGTGGACTGTGTAACAAAGGGATAGAAAATGAAGCTCATGTTTTTTGAGAGTGTGTAAGGTCGAAGAGCACATGACAAGAAACTCCATAGCAAGATTGGGTGAAAATAACTACCGATGGAACTATGAAGGAATTTGCAAATGGCTTTCAAGACATAGAAAAGTAGATCTTGAGATATTGTTGGTTATTGGCTTTATAGAAATTTAATTTTGCGTAATCAGGAAGGCCTAGGACAAAGAGATGTGGCTCCATATGTATTGAAATATTTAGCTCAATTTAAGGATGTTATGTTAGATCTAATATTTAAGATCTAAATCATAAAGCCATGATTAATTCAAAGAGATTAACAAGAATCAAAAAGTGCGGAAGCATATACCTGAATCCATTGAGGAAAACCTGATTAGAGTTTTTATGATCTTCTAATCTTAGGGTTTCTCCCTTATAGATCTCTTTAGATGGGGATAAGAGAATGAGAGTGGCTAACCCTAGATTAGGGACCATAACCCCATATATAGGTATTATATATTTGTAATTTGGCCCATCATCAAATTACAATTACAACCTGGTATCAGCACATATAACCACATGATTTATTTAAATACTCATTAACCCAAACTGATTGATCACTTTAAGTGGGTTATTCTTAAAAGATAGCAATACACATTGATTAATCATATGTGCTCACAAATAGATTTAATTAGATTTAAATCCAACAATCTCCCACTTGGGCACCATATGATTCCTTAAATTGTGTATAACCTTATGAGCTCAAAATTGCTATCACTGAAAAGGTATTTCCGAACAATCTCGTCCATTGACTATATATCAATATAGGATCAAAGCGGCCTTCGTCACATTTATCGTGACTCGACTGTTTGGTGGAAAATTTGTAGTAAAAAGAAATAAAGGAAAATTGATCTGTATTCCTTTAATCTCAATTACAATTGGATTTCCTGATTACAAAAGAGAGGAGAATTGATCTGGATTCTTCCCTTTGTTTAATCCTGGGTTCTTCACGGTGGCGATGGAATGCTTCCTTCGAATGCTTGCGTCGAATTTGCTCTCCGTTGACGATCCGGATATCTCAATTCAATGGAATAGCTGACTTGTGTAGTGGAACTGATTAAGGGCTCTTGACGAGCTTTTTAACTCGGAATGAGTGACGAACTCAGGTGAAAAAGAGTTGTTTGAACCAAAAATAATTCGGTTGAGAAGCCAAGTATCTCGTATCTAGAAATCTTCAGTTGTTAAGGGTTGTTACCTCCGGAATCCAATCTCCAAAATCCAATCCCTAACTCTGTTGAGTTTGTTCATATTTATAGGGGAATTAGAGGTATAACTGCCCCCATAATCCGCGCTTATATAGGAGTTTAGTCGCCCTATTAATCGGGTATAACAACCCATTTAAACCACTCCCCAGATCATGGGTGAACAGCGGTTTTCTCGTAACCGTATGGATCGCGTTTGAACGAGTCAACGTCTTGACTTGTGCAGTGTCTGAAGTCGCGTTTGCAGACGAGTCAACGTCTTAACTTGCGCAGTGTCTGAAGTTGCGTTTGCAGCGATATGAAGCTGCGTTGGCAGTGGTATGGAGCTGCGTTTGCAGTGGTATGGAGCTGCGTTTACAGCGATATGAAGCTGCGTTGGCAGCAGCTGTAGAACTACGTTTCCAGCGGCTGTAGAATCACGGATGTAGTGATTGCGTTGACATTGGAAATTACTTGTGTTTTACGGACGGATTCTACTTTTGGTTTGAAGAAATCATTGCCTTGTAATCTCTTCTTGATCCATAGGAGAATCCTCTGATTGTAGCTTTCCTTTGTTAACAAGAAAGTCGTCTGATTGTAACCTCCTTAGTCAAAACTGTCAGCTGAAGTTTGATAGGGGTGAACGATCTATTGTGATTTTTAGACAGCCTACAGAACCCCCTCTAAAGTTTTTGAAAGTTCGCGGTTGACTGGGACGAATTTTTAGAATACATTGGATCCCAAAATTTTGTTGACTGGTTGCTCACTTCGTCTGACTTGAAGGTATTGTGAGCCTGGTTGTCTGGATAGTAACTTTTGCGTCTTGATGATAACGAATTTAGTCAAACAAGCTAAAGCCCAAGTCATTACTGACGAACCAAACAAGAACGATGATGACAGCAAATTTGCCTGAGTCCTTGAGATGCTCCACTCAATCTGCAATGAGGTGTATTCATCGGATTTCGTCTGGGTCCTTGAGATACTTTACCCGATCTGCGATGAGGTGCATTCAATTGTCTAGAAAATTCTTGTAGGAATTCACGAACATGTGAGGCGCAGTTGCAAGAGTTGGGTAAAAAAGAGCTAAGGATAGCGAGGCAACCATAGAAACACCAACTGCAAACTTGTCAACAGGGTCATCCTCAGTGAGGTTGAGCACCTTTGGGCTTAAGATAGATCTATTGTCATAGACAGAGGGAACTGTAAGCCCGTATAAGAAGGGCCTTATCCCAAGTTTAGTCAGGAGGGCAGCCTCAGAGGAACCCACTTTATCTCCTTACTTGATCAGCTCAATTGGGGTAATGATTTTAACCATATTGTCATTACTCTTGGTTAGAATGTTAAGCCCTTTGAAAGGGTTAGTTGCGCGATAGGCTGAGGTCGATCACCAAAACGCATGGCTAAATCATGCGTTCGACCGTCTGAATGCGAGGGTACGTTTGGAAGTTGAGATCCCTTATTTGAAAATGCGAAAATCACGTTTTAGGTGGGATTTTCGCCTAAAATCCTGCGCTGATTTGACAACTATAGCTATATATAAATAGACCACTAAGGTCAAATCAAAAAGTCATTCGACTTTTCTCTTCTTGCTCTTCTGTCGACCACTTAACAGAGTTCCTGTTCATCTTCTCCGGCGCTTCAACAAAGGAAAAATTCGTTCTTAAGTCTTTCCTTAACCATTCTATATCTTCTTCGTCACTATTAGAATGGCTCCTAAGAAGAGACTGGCCTCCAAATCAAAGATCACCCAAGCTCAGGGTGCTCCTTCGGCTAAAACCTCCGGGGATGTTCAACTCGCCGCGCCATCGTCTCCGATTTCCTCAACTAATGGTAAGTTTAGGCATTCGTAAGTTGTTTCGACAGATTCCTTATCCTCGATCTTGGATTGGTGGTTTGCATTCCACCATCAGAACACAGAGATAATCCTTAGTGTTTATCGGCTTTAAAACGCATGATTAACTCCGTCGTTCATGATATTTCAACGCAGCTCAGACCTTGCATTTCGAATTTTGAATGCGGGTTGAGACTCTGCGTTTAGGAGTTTGGATGCAGGTCTGGATCTTACGTTTAGGAATTTGGACGCAGGTCCGGACCTTGCGTTCAAAATTTTAGAGCGAATTCGGACCTTGCCTTCTTGAGTTAGGCCCCTTCGTTTAACTGATTGATTTTCTTTTCTATTTGCAGTGTGTTATTCCAACGAGCCTCTTTCTTTCAACCATTACTTTGGTCATGCAGGAGGTCCAGAGAAAAATACCATTTTCAGTTTTCATTTAGAGTACCCAATATTCCAGGACACCAACAAAGAGCGGGCGAAACTCATCACTCAAGCTTTCCCCGAGACTCTTAGGTCCTTGGTTACAGATGCTAAATTTAAAATCGCAAAGCGCGAGATCTTAAAGAAACCATCCTTCCTCTTTGGGGATTCTATAAAAATGGATCCCAAGCGAATGTCTGAGGGAAACTACAAATGGCTGAGGGCCGTTAACAACCATCGTCTTTTCCTTCCCAATTTAGAGCGAATGTGGCCGATTTCTTATTATCAGTGCGCTTCTATCCCACGGACGATGAATTGGGAACTTGTTTAGGACCAAGGAGGTGTTGCTACTGGGCACATTACTCCTCAAGACACTCATTCGGCTGGTTTTAATCATTTTGTGGCATTGAAGCCAGGTTTGTTCAAAAAGGAACATCCTGTCGGTGAACCTGCTAAGCTGGCAGAGGTCTTCATCAGGAAATTTATTTCTGTCAAAGGAGAGTTCCCTGCTCAAGATTTTAGGGCTCCAGCATAGGTACATTCAAGTGAGATAGACTGGTGGGCCCGGATCATAAATTTTGTCTTAGAGGAGCTAGAAGAACCTTTGAGGACTTCAGAGTTGAGAACTTCAATAATAGCCATTCGATATGGGATTTCTCCAAATTATAGCGGACTTTTTGCTATGCTAGAATTTTACAATCCTCACACTGGTACCTTTTTCACTCCTGCTGGTGAATTAGGCTTCGTTCTCCATGAGATGTTTGAAATCTACGGATTGTCTTTTGGAGAGCTACCCTATGAGGAGTTTGTTCCTGGAAATAGAGAATTAGAGATCCTGAAACATGGTGCCCCTGCAATCTATGACACTTATTAGCAATTGATGTGCCATTTCCAGATATGTGCACAAACTACTAGGAAAAGGGCCAGTAGTGTGAAACAAGGACAATGGGCAAAGTATCTCTTTCGAAATCTGTGGGACAAGGACGCTGAGGTGACTCGCTTAGCTGCCAGTACTCTTAAGGAAATCAATGAGCGTATCAACGATACGACCTCCTACTATACTTGCGAGGTAGAGGAGGACGTCTTCCCAGCTTTCACCACATTCGAAAGCTTCCATTATCAGGTAGAAGTCCCAATCTCCGACACGGCTTTGTTCGCTGGTTTTCTTACTCTTTGGTTAAAACGTTGTGTAGTACCCACTAGGCCGGTGGACGCTATTACAGTAGAAGTATTATACCCAGCCGTTCTCCTAGCTCATGGATGGCCTCTAAACCTCCTTTCAGCCATGGTATACTATTTGCAGAGTGGTCTACAGGAACTAGCCTCTGAGTTTATTGTCGTCAAGAAATTAGACTCAGATGGGAAAGCAATCATTCAAACCCCAACCCCTCGAGTGCCGATGCCATATATTTATTTGGTATCTTGGTTTGTGTTGCACTGAACTTCGATAATGTCGACTCCTGAATTGAGCGATACTTCGGCTCCTCTTGTTCAGCAATTGGAAACTGCTCGATAGGTCGGTTGGTATCAGGTTAAATTCCACGAAATATTTAGGTGGGATTATAATTACGAGATCGCTTACAAGTTTCCCGTTTTCGAGAGTGGTGCGTATGGAGAGATCTATCAAGACACCCCGGGACGGAATTCTTTTACTATGCTCAGTAGAGGTGCCTTCTGGTGGCTCATAAATATTCGTCCAGGCTATCTTATTTTCCGGCAAGGAAGGAAGTGCTTCATTGAACCATATCAATCTTATCGCTTTTCTTGGCAATTCGGCTATGATCAGATTTATGTCAGAAATCCAAACCCTACTCTTGTGTACTCAGGCAATGTGTATGAAGGAGCAAGAGCTTGGTATTACTCAGTGGTAGGATGTACGGGAGCAAAATTCCAACTGCCGCATAAGATGCCCAACGTTCGTACTTCTTTAAGATTTTGTACGTGGTACCAGGCTGCTTCTCAAATTTCAGCCTACAACATGAATACTTCCTGCCTGAAGGCTATTCGCAAATGGTATGCTATGAAGAGAAGCACCAAAAAGTTTCGTGCCTGAGGGGTTAACGAATACTTATCATATGAAAAGGTGATTACTGAGGATGAACGACGACAATCACCAGAAGGAGTTTAGGAAGAGATCAGGATGTCGGATACTCACGAAGTGGAACCTTCGAGAGTCAAGACTCTGAGTAAAAGCGCTACTGGAAAAAGAGTACTAGACCCGACTGAAGAATCTAAGTATGACAAACGAGCTCGTCGAAAGTTAGCGCTCGAGCCCCCTGCTTCTAAGCTTATGTCTGATGCCCAGAAAGCATGGCATGCAGAAGAGGAAGAATGAGAGTCTACTGCTATGGGACTCTCGCCTCAACCTGGTCTCCCCACAGTTGGTCCAACTTTAGGAGGCCCCATTTCTTCTGCTCGTTCACTAAATGAAGAAGAGCGTGGAGATGAATCATTTACAGGGTGTGTAGAATTTTTTTCTAAAGACACGCTTCACGATACTGCCTCTACTGCCCCTCATGTTGAAGAAGATAGGCTTCCGGTCCAAGAACCTACAGGTATTGTTCAGCAAGATTTGGTAGCGGACAAGTCTCCCTCCGCTTCTGTGTTATTACCACCTATAGGAGACACACAACCCAGCCCTACTACTGGAATCATATCAAAACCTACTATCACTGAGAATCTGCCAGTATTTCCTCCTGTAGACGAAGAGGAGCCTATGGACCATAGCGATGGTGCGAATGACACAGATGATGGTGGGGACCAAAGTGAGAGTAATGAGAACAATGACAACTTGGGTGATGATAGTGACGATCCCGGTGAGTGGGATATCCCACCATCTTCTTCAGACAAGGCGTCAGCCTACATTCCCCTGCCTCTCACTGGTAAGCGTCGTTTGTTCCGCCTCACCACTAATCTTTGTTCTACATTTAAGCAATTTCTCATACAGATCCTATGATACATAAGGCAAGCGCTGTCATTCCTTCTCTGACACAATAGCTTGTACCACCACCAGCTCAGGTGTCAGAGCCACCTTGCTTGGAGCTCTCAACGACAACTCTCCTACCGGCAACTTTATTGACAATTTCTTTAGCCCCAACAGAAGTTGTAGACGTGCCAAGATAATCCAAAATAGGGGAACTTATGGCTCTTCAATCGAGTCCGTCTCAACTTAATGTCGGTGTTCCCTCTCAGACCACTACGCCAAAATCGCTTTCTGGTCTTTTACTTGGCTCTGTATCTTCAGAAGTTTCTGTACCGTCTCCCATCGCTGCTTCGAGTCCTACGGATGTACCAGATTTCCTTAAGATTTCTCTTGATTATTTAGAAAGTCTAACAAAGAAAGTGATTGAGGTTGTATTGGCTGGTCAGGATACTTTTGAAACCTTCAAGCCTATGCTCACAAATAGTTTGAACAACCTCAAGTTTGTGGGTGATGTCCACATCGTTCAGCGTTGCTCAGAAGCCATCTTATGCCTAGAGGCACAACAAAGGTTCTTGGAGGCCTTAGGTCGTGCTGATATCCAAGCGCAGATCGCGTGACATTTGAGGACATTTGGGCTGAGAAGTTAATAAGTATGAAGCAGCTCAGCGTCATATAGCCGAGAAGGAAGTTCGGGTGGAACATTTACAGAAGCTGCATGGTCAAAAACAAGCTGAGCTAGCACTCTCAAACACTTCTTTAGAGAATTTACGAGAGAAGATCATTGCCACTGAAGTAGAGTTGACTTGGTTGAAGGCTCAATTCAAACGAGAAGAAGCTATTGTCACTGAGCTCAACGTCAAAAGCGCAACCTCTCTAGTAGATTATCGCACAGAAGCTAATGCTCTTGAAGAAGATAAAAAGGAGATTACTGCCATGTTACCTAGCGAGGACGAGCTTTGGAAACAAGCTGAGATGCTAGTGCGAGCTGACCATGAAGAGAAACTTTCTAACATTAAGTCTCAGCTTGCCTCATTCAGTTTGATGAATTGATGAGTCTATTTTTGTATCGTTCTTTTGATACAAACAACACTTATCTTCTTGCTGCTTTGTTTTCCTTTGAATAAACGTAATGCTGTATTGGTTTTTTTATCGTTTCTTTTGCATATCATATTATGACATGGAACCATGAAATACCGTTTTAATATCAAAGGATAGATTGTTTATATGTCTTTGCTTTAAGCACTGGAAGAAACTTATAAAGCTCAGAAGTGTCATATTAAAATAGTGAGTTTGTGGTCTTGTCGCTCTATCAGTGGAAGTCGACAAAATAAAAGTGTTGCGATCGGAGCAACTTTGAGGACCTATCGCTCTATTGACGAGAGTCGATAAGTTAAAAGTGTTACGATCGGGGCAACTTTGAGGACCTATCGCTCTATTGACGAGAGTCAATAAGTTAAAAGTGTTACGATCGGGACAACTTTGAGGACCTATCGCTCTATTAACGAGGGTCGATTAGTTAAAAGTGTTGCGATCGGAGCAACTTTGAGGACCTATCTCTCTATTGACGAGAGTCGATAAGTTAAAAGTATTACGATCGGGACAACTTTGAGGACCTATCGCTCTATTAACGAGAGTCGATAAGTTAAAAGTGTTGCGATCGGAGCAACTTTGAGGACCTATCGCTCTATTAACGAGAGTCGATAAGTTAAAAGTATTACGATCGGGGCAACTTTGAGGACCTATCGCTCTATTGACGAGAGTCGATAAGTTAAAAGTGTTGCGATCGGAACAACTTTGAGGCCCGATCGCTCTATTGATGAGAGTCGATAAGTTGAAAGTATTGTCGGGGCAACTTTGAGGACCTATCGCTCTATTGACGAGAGTCGATAAGTTGAAAGTGTTGCGATCGGGGCAACTTTGAGGACCTATCGCTCTATTGACTAGAGTCGATAAGTTAAAAGTGTTGCGATCGGGGCAACTTTGAGGATCTATCGTTCTATTGACGAGAGTCGATAAGTTAAAAGTGTTGCGATCGGGACAACTTTGAGGCCCTATCGCTCTATTGACGAGAGTCGATAAGTTGAAAGTGTTACGATCGGGGCAACTTTGAGGACCTATCGCTCTATTGACGAGAGTCGATAAGTTGAAAGTGTTACGATCGGGACAACTTTGAGGACCTATCGCTCTATTACCTAGAGTCGATAAGTTAAAAGTGTTGCGATCGGGGCAACTTTGAGGACCTATCGCTCTATTGACGAGTCGATAATTTAAAAGTGTTACGATTGGGGCAACTTTGAGGACCTATCGCTCTATTGATGAGAGTCGATAAGTTGAAAGTGTTGCGATTGGGGCAACTTTGAGGACCTATCGCTCTATTAACGAGAGTCGATAAGTTAGAAGTGTTACGATCGGAGCAACTTTGAGGACCTATCACTCTATTGACGAGAGTCGATAAGTTAAAAGCGCTGCGATCGGGACAACTTTGAGGACTTATCGCTCTATTGACGAGAGTGGATAAGTTAAAAGTGTTGCGATCGGGGCAACTTTGAGGACCTATCGCTCTATTGACGAGAGTCGATAAGTTAAAAGTGTTACGATCGCGGCAACTTTGAGGACCTATCGTTCTATTGACGAGAGTCGATAAGTTAAAAGTATTGCGAACGGGGTAACTTTGAGGACCTATCGCTCTATTGACGAGAGTCAATAAGTTGAAAGTGATGCGATCGGGGTAACTTTGAGGACCTATCGCTCTATTGATGAGAGTCGATAAGTTAAAAGTGTTGTGATTGGAGCAACTTTAAGGACCTATCGCTCTATTGACGAGAGTTGATAAGTTAAAAGTATTACGATCGGGGCAACTTTGAGGACCTATCGCTCTATTGACGAGAGTCGATAAGTTGAAAGTGTTGCGATCGGGGCAACTTTAAGGACCTATCGCTCTATTGACGAGAGTTGATAAGTTAAAAGAGTTGCGATCGGGGCAACTTTGAGGACCTATCGCTTTATTGACGAGAGTCGATAAGTTAAAAGTATTGCGATCGGGGCAACTTTGAGGACCTATCGTTCTATTGACGAGAGTCGATAAGTTAAATGTGTTACGACCGGAGCAACTTTGAGGACCTATCGCTCTATTGACGAAAGTCGATAAATTAGAAGTGTTGCGATTAGAGCAACTTTGAAGACTTATCGTTCTATTGACGAGAGTCGATAAGTTGAAAGTGTTGCGATCGGGGTAACTTTGGGGACTTATCGCTCTATTGACTAGAGTCGATAAGTTAGTTCCGTTAAAAGAATTAGGCGGAATTCAAACTCCGTGACAATGAAAGTCGTCGTAAGTATGATGCCACCTTGACAATTTTGTCGAGTGGTTTGGTTTTAGAATGACTCACTGCATGGTTTGTAGAGATTCAGCATCATATTTCGAGAACGCAGGGACAGAGGTACCTCCTGTGTTTGGGTCTTTGAACTGGGCTGCTTAGCAGCGTTATGTTTTTTAACGCATCTCTAGATCGTCACATCTGGCTTCGCCTATATATCTTTTAAACACAGGGTTTTGCCCTACGTCTCATCAGAAGTCCAAACGACTATAATGATGACGAAGAGACCACACTTGGCTGGAGTCTCGGAACTCCATTTCACCGTCATTAATTGTTTATAAATAGGCCTGATTAGTCTTGTCAAGAGCCTCAAACACTTAAACTTCCTTCTTGAATTCAGAAACGAGTTTCTTCTCGTTAATTCTAAAAAATCTTCGTCTGTTTTGCCTCATCTCCGGCCATGGCTTTCAAGAAAGTCTGTTTGCGGAAGGACGGAGGGGCTGAGCACGGAATGTCGCCGTCGGAGGACACTCCTAGGTCAGTCTCTGGGTCGCCGGCGACGTCACCCCCACCGATGTCCGGTCCTCAAAGTAAGTACTTCTGTCTCCTCTATTTAACATCCCCTGTTTAATAAGTTTTCTTAAAATCCCTCAGATGAATTTTGGTTGATGATGACGAATATGATTCGTCTATTCAACTTTTAAAAAAAAACTGTTCGTCTCTTCAATCTTGAACGAAAACTGTTCGTCTCTTTAATTCCGAACGCAAAAAGAAGTTTCTGTGTTCGTTGACGAAACGAAGGGTCGCTCCCTTAGTCTTGAGCGCAGGAAGAAGTTTTTGCGTTCATTGATGAAAGGAAGGGTCGATCCCTTCGTTTCAACATACTGGTTTGATCCTGCTATGTTTGACGCAGAATTAGGCCTTATTGTCCTAAAAATTCATAACACAATTTTAATTCACTGCGTTCACCATGATTTAACGCGGGTCTAGATCCCTTGCGTTCAAGTTGATCTTGACACATGTCTATACCACTACGCTTGAATTCGTCTATTTTACTGACTTTGTTTTTTATTTGTTTTGTTGCAAGGTGGGGCCTCCGCTTCTGAGCCCCTCATACCCCATGATTCGGGCTACGCCCCTCTCATTCCTCCCATCTCCGTGATCCTCCCACACGAGGGTTTCGAGTGGGTGACTGATGAGGCTTCTTATCTGGCACCCGACTGCACTCTCTTCCTCCTCAGGTGCCTGGAGAATCAGGTGAAGCAGGCTTTCTCCATTGTGATGCATGGCTGGGGCTCTTTCCTCGAATTTCAAGCTTCCATCGAGGAGAGCTTGAATAATCTGGCTAAAGTCAATCTCTATCATGCTCGGCGCTATGCAGAGAAGATCCACCGCTTCTCAGATGTCGCTCGTTTCTTAGAGGAGCTGAAGCAGACAGACTTGAGGCCCAAGATACAATGGGCCATCAGTAATGCCAGGCTGAGAGAGAGAGAGAGTTGCTGCCAGAGCCCGAGCTCATGATATCTCGGAGAGGAAGGCCATCATCTGGAGCTTGCAGAAGCAGTGTCTCCAAGCCAAGACCAGACTCGTTGCAGGGGAGCTAACCCAAGAAGAGTTCAATCTTGGGGATGCTACCCTCGAGGTGAGGGTCCAAGCAGAAAAGGAGGCCATCCAAGTACTGTAACAGGAGGCTTCTGCTACTACCGCAGCTTCTGACGTCCAGCTTCGCAAGAGGGTTGAAGGAGAGGTGCTAGCGAAGCACCAAAAAGATATGTCGGAGACTGAAGCTTACCTCTTAAGCTTCTCTTTATTTTAAACTTCAGCAACTCTTCTTTTTGTTTTTGTTTTGTAATAACTTTATGTTAAACACTCATTATTTGCCTGAAATGGACTACTGTGGCTTGCTCTTTTTCTTGCGTTTTCTGGTTTTTTTTTGTTTCTTGATGCTACGATCATAACTTTGGATCGGGGACTTTCTTCATTGTCGTTAGAACGATTTCTGAAAATTACCCCTTTGCGTTTAAACGCAGGCCTTTCTCCTTTTAGTAGTCAAAGACGCATGGTTTAGCCTTGCGTTTAAACAGGCTTGAACGCAACTCTGAGGCTTAAACTGTAGTTGTAAAACTTGCATTTAGGAAGGCCTGACGCATCCCAATTTGTTGGGAATCCTCTTTGCTGTTGAAATTCTGTGTTTGAACGAACTCAACGTGGGTCTGTCCTCCTTATAGAAACCAAAAACATAGGGTCGGGACTTGCGTCTAAGAGACTTGAAACACAGTTATAGAACTTGCGTTCAGGGAGGCTAGACGCTTCTTCTTCCAACCTTAGGTGTGCACTTTAAGTTGTTAAGACTTTTCCACTGAATCAAATCAATCTGACGATTTTCTGATAGATTTTGAGAAACTTTCTTTATCATAACAGTTCTCGACAACTTCGATCGTCAGAGGTGTAATGTTAACTTAACGACGTATACAGTAGGAGAAATAAATTACTACTCCTTGTCCAAACGAACTCCTAGTAGGCAACCCCCGGCTTGGCTTACTTGGGGGGGGGGGACAAGAGACTTTAGAATCTATGGGTAATATTTCTTGAGAAATTTCTCATTAATTAGCATCATGAGCCTATAGCCTTTTTTATTGATGAGACGGTAGGCTCCATTGGAATAAACTATTTCTATCACAAAAGGTCCTTCCCATTTGGGATTGAAGTTCCCTTTGGTTTTGTGGGTCATTACCATAGGTCGTCGATTAGCCAAAACCAAATCGTCTTTCTTAAAAATTCGTTCTTTGACCTTTTCGTTATAGGCTTTAGAGATGCGGGCTTGATACAACTTAATCTGCTGTTGCGCTTGAAGTCGCTTGTCATCTAAAGCTTCAAGTTCTTGAAGACGTCGTTGATATTTCTCTTCCTTTGTCAGTCCAATTGTAATCGCGACTCTCAGGGAAGGGATTTGAATCTCTAATGGTGGTACAGCTTCACAGCCATATACTAAAGAGAACGGCATGGCTCTTGTAGGGGTCTTCACTGTTATGCGATAGGCCCATAGACATTTGCCGAGTCTTTCGTCCCAATCACGTTGGCTCTTGGAAACAAACTTTTTGAGAAGCTTCACGATAGTCTTGTTAAAAGCTTCTGCAAGGCCATTTGCTGGCGGATAATATGCTGTAGACGCAACACTTTGGATGCGAAAGTTATCATAAAATCTTTGAAATCCGAAGTTAACAAATTGTGTCTCGTTGTCGTACACTATTCGTCTAGGGACTCTAAAGTGGTAGATGACGTGATGTTTGATGAACTTAATTACATTTGAAGTCTTAACTTCTTTCAGTAGGATTGCCTCCGCCCATTTGAAGAAATAATTAGTTACGGCCAGAATGAACCGGTGCCCTTTAGAAGTTGGAGGCGAGATCGGTCCCACGACATCCATACCCTACATTTCAAATGGCCAAGATGCCGATGTGGGATGTAAGTTTCCTGGTGCTTGATGGATAAGGTCACCATGAATTTGACATGCGTGACAATATTTAGCATAGTCAACAGCGTCCGCAAACATTTTCGGCCAATAATAGCCAATTCGTCGGAGGCGATCTCCTAACTTAAGCCCCGGGTTGATGAGCTCCGCACATTCCGTCGTGAGCTTCCTTGAGGGCCTCTTTTGATTCTTTTCAAGAAAGACATCTAAGCAAAACTCCATCGTGTGATTTATGATACAGAGTTTGAGAAACTGCATCATAATAAAACCGAAGTGCCTTCCCTTTGACAGCGGCCGCTTCTTTAGGATCATCAGGTAAAATCCCGTATACAACATAATCGATATATGGGAACCGCCAATCCCTAGATTCAATCTCCATGGAGGTTGTGCAAACTTCTCCTATTATTGTTTTGTCTGAACTTTCTTCTATAGGAAGCTTGGAACAGTATAGCTCGCGTCCTGTGACTGGGATCATTGTTTCAGCCCCTAGTGGCAATGCTAATGAAGTTGCCAACGAAGCTAAAGCGTCTGCATAAGCGTTCTGGGCTCTTGGAATGTATTCAATAAAGAAACCTTCGAACTTCTTAGCTTGCTTTAGCACTGCAAAGTAGTACGGGATCAGATCCTCATGATGCACCTCGTATTCCCCTCGAACTTGATTTACGATGAGCCGAGATTCACGGTAAGCCTCGAGATGCTGAATATTAAGCTCTTCAGCAAATTGCATTCCTAATAGCAGAGCATTATACTCAGCTACATTGTTGGTACAGGGCTCGATCAGGGAAAATCCTCTTGGGATTACGTGACCATTCGGAGAGATGAACACTATCCCTACTCCTGCGATAATTGCTCCATGTGGATTTGCTCTGGATGCACCGTCGAAGAATAATCTCCACACTTGCGTAGTTTCTCGAGTGACGCAGGCTTCAGCGATTTCGTCTGATAATTCTTCGTACAACGTAGATGTTCCTGGCACCGGGTGATCGGCTAAGAAATATGCTAATGCTTTACCCTTGATTGCATTTTAGGGCATGAATTGCATGTCATATTGTGATAAGAGGATGACCCACTTTGCTAGTCGGAAATTTAGAGACGATGGTCTCGTCATCAGAACTCTCAGGGGATTTACCTTAGAAATGACATGAATCGTTTGTCCTATCAGGTAATGTTGCATCTTTTGAACTGCGAATACCAAAGCAAGGTATTTTTTTCTACTGGATTATACCGGTGCTCGGCTCCTATCATGGTCCTACTTAGGTAGTAGATGGCTTGTTCTTGCCCTTGATCGTTGTTCTGAGCTAATAAAGCTCCAAGATAATGATCCATGGCTCTCACATATAATAGGAATGGTTTTCCCGATATTGGGACCACGAGAACCGGCGGTTGAGTGAGATAGCTCTTAATCTCTTTGAATACTTTTTGGCATTCTACATCCCAAACAAAGGATACTCCTTTCTTCATAAGCTTAGAGAAAGGTTGACAGCGCCCCGAGGGATTGGATATGAATCTCCGGATGTAGGCCAGTCTCCCTTATAAGCCTCTGAGTTCTTTGAGATTCTTTGGAGGTGGCATATCTTGGATAGCACGCACTTTCTTCAGATCAAGAGAGATTCCTTTGGATGTGACAATAAATCCCAGGAATTTTCCGCTCGATACCCCAAGGAATGATTTTGTTGGGTTCATTTTCAGCTAATGTGCTCGCATGATATCGAACATTATCTTCAAGTCTGTAAGATGATCACCTTTATGTTGGCTTTTTACTACTATATCGTCAACGTAGCATTCTATCTTCTTACACAGATGTTCGTGGAAGATGGCGTTCATTGCACGTTGATAAGTTGCACCTGCGTTTTTCAAGCCGAAGGACATCACTGTGTAGCAATACACCTCCAGTGGAATTCTGAATGTAGCATGCTTTTCGTCTTCAGGATACATCTTGATTTGATTGTACCCAAAGAATCCGTCCATGAAAGACATCCTTTCGTATCCACAGGTATTATCGATTATGACATCAGTGATGGGAAGAGGAAACTCATCTTTTGGACAAGCTGCGTTAAGGTCACGAAAGTCGATACATATTCGGACCTTACCGTTCTTTTTAGGGACTGGAACAATGTTGGCTACCCAATCTGGGTGTTGTTCCTCTCTGACAAAACCCGAGTCTATAAGCTTTTTAACTTCGGATTCAATTGCTTCCATGATCTCTGGATGAAACCGGCGTTGTTGTTGTTTAATGGGTTTTACATCCGGATCGATGTTAAGCCGATGCATGGCGATCTTTGGATCGAGGCCAGGCATATCTTCATAATTCCAAACAAAGACATCTATATGTTCTCTGATAAGGGATATAAGATCTTCTTTCTCGACTGGTGATAGGCTTTCACTTATGAAGATTAGTTTAGGCTCGGATTTGTCCCTCATATTGACCTGAATTACCTTATCTTCAGTGGGCGGTTCATGTTGTTCGAAACACATATCCCACAAGATGTTAAGACATTTAATCCAAGGGTCATTGGTTGATTCCATTAAATCTTCGTCACCCCCTGCGTCTTCGTCTGTATGACTGGCTGAAACCATGTTCACGGTCAAACTTTTAAAAAAGGGTCCAACACTGATGTCGGATTCCTATGAAGAAGTTCTGGATGAATGATCCTGACACAGACAATTACCAGTTTCATTTTCTAAAAGGGAGGGAGTCGTGATATATCCTATGCCTCTTCCGGTTTTCTGATAATAATTCGGAGGTTTTCCTTCAGGGGTTAGAGACACCCGAATTGGTGTTCGTCTTCCTTTCCCAAAGTTTAAACCTTGTTTTTCGTTAAAGTTGTATCCCATCCATTTCATCAAACGTATAGAATTAAGTTCATGGTAATGGAATTGCGGAATTCCGTTATCTTCTTTCAAACTTCCTCGTTTGAGTAGTTCAGGTTTAACTTTACCGAAATGGATCGGTTTCTGCCCTTTCTTTTTAGATGAGACTTTAAAGAAAGCCTTTTGAGCATCTTCTACTTCTTCATCTGGAGCGAAGAATGACCTAATCGGCAATGTTAGTGATGCATCGACGCATAATGTGTGCCATGAGCCGGTACCTGTCTTAGTTTCATTCTGTATTTGTTCAGCTTTAGAGGATCCATCAGACAAGTACGCCAAAATAAAATCTTCATTAATACACCACTCATCCTCACTCGGTACATTATTATTGTTCTCAACTGGACCAATTACATTGAAGTTTACCTCCCATGGACAATCTCCTTCTGGGTCTGGCTCGACATCTGCTTCATTACCGCTGTTAACCTCTTCTTTTTTCTATGATTCTGAGTAGAAAACCGAATCTGTGTGGAGGTTTTCCACTCCTCTGAAAGGGTATTTTTCCGTAATTAGGGTTCGAACTTCTCGTTCCTCATTGGCATACTTCATAAACTGATGGAGGGTGGATGGGACAATGCGATTTGCATGAATCCATGGTGTAGACGGTAAAAAATACCTCCGTGGACTCGCAAGAAATCCGCCTGTAAAGGGAAGCCATCCAAAGCCACGCGAATTCACCTTTTGTCACAACTCACCAGACCAAGTCTGCATTCGAATCCGCCAGCAAACCTCAAGACCGCCTATATGGCCAGATGTCTGCTACCCTACGTGCTGAAATGGGCTTTCCCATCTCTCTCGACCCAAAGGGAAAGGGCACAGTACTCCAGGACCGTCAAGCAGGCCGCTCACAGTACGAAGGATTGGGCAGGTGTCGAGTCGACCTAAACATCCATAAATGCAGCTCACCTCAGCTGTCTGAGTCAAGAGACGAGTCCGCCAGCATTCGGCGAGCTGTCCAAACCCACTCGAGTGCCGGGGACGTGCCTTCCCACCTCTCTCGACCTGAAGAGAGAAGACACGGCACTCCAGGCCCGCTGAATAACCGCCCACAGTACAAAGTGAGCGGACAGGTGTCAAAGCAGCCTGCGCCCTCATAAATGCGACTCACCTCAGTTGTCCAAGCAGAGGGTAAGTACCACCGGCGCTCGGTGGTTGGTCAGATTCACTCGAGTATCCGACAGCCGTTATCACGCATACGAGGAGGGGCCTTCCCACTCCTACGTGACATGAGGCAAAGGTACAGCCCTTCGAATGACCGCTCATGTATGGTCACATCCCATAATTCAAGGAGCAGTCAAGCTGTCTATCTCCCATTTAAGGGCTTCTTTCAGTAACCTTAGGGGAGATCGGTGGAAAAAGGGAAGATCAATTGATCAAGGGGAGGTCAAGAAGAACCCTGAGCAATCGAGACCGAGCTCTTGGCAAAGTCCTTGCATTGCAGCACTATTTCCTGGTTCCGAGCCCCGATCGCCAACGAACTAGGAGATCCGAACTCTATCGACTCGAGCTTCTACTGCATACTGAAGCTCCTCAGCGACTTCGGTCGGATCGTCCAAGGGAAGCAGACTCGACACGAGCATCGAGCGAAGCATCCTGTAGCCACCAAAAGTCCCCACACTAAACAAAGAGGGCATTCCCTCTGCTTCTGTCGTAAACATTTGATTATTAGTTTGTAATAAGCTTTCTTATCAATACAAACGAAGTTCCCTATATTCGGGAGATTAAAATTTACACCTACATAAGATGGCGACCACAGTAGGAGAAGCTGTTTCTTCAAACGAAATGGTGGTGGCTCAGTTTGACGAAGTCGCTGTTGGGACGACTATGGAGTCCCTAGAGATCGAGTTCGACCAAGCCAAGTATGAAGAGTACTTGTCTTCTTCCTCCTCCGGTGGCGATGCGTCTCGCAAGCGCCACAGAGTCGTGCGCCGAGGCCGACCTCTAACGGCTAAAGCCTCCGCACCTGAGGGTCCCAAGCGTGTCTCGTCAGGGGAACCCACCCCCTTAGAATCGATCAAGGCCAAGCCCCAGATCGAAAGCAAGGGACAACGATCTGCCAGATGGGTCACCAAATAGCCTCCGTAGACATTTGTCTTGGAGGGAACACCGGTTCATCCCGGCACAGACTACGCTACCACAGCCCGCACAGATGTTCTCTCCGCCAGAGGAGTTAGCCAACAGCGACAGCAGACGCTTGTCGGGCGGGAAGCCCAAACCTCCGCTTCACACAATGGCCTGAATTACCATACAGACCCGAGAAGCGTTAGACGAGAAGGCAACTTTCCCGACAGCGGGAGACCCTCCAAATCAGGAGCGCCAACCGAGAAGGATGGGGCCACCCGCTCAAGTGGACTTCACTTCTCAGGTCACATCCCTGACACGAATAAACCACCCTAAGCGAGCGAGCCTCCCAGAATAGGCGAATCCCCGAAGGCTGGCGAGCCTCGCCATAACCCTTTGGCGGATAAACGCAAAGGCAAGGAAATAGGCGACACCTCGCAAACCCGCTCGTTCAAACGAAGGGTTGAAACTCACCTACGCGTTGGAGTTCGCCCAAACGCGAAGACTCACCCGCCAAGGCGAGATCGCATAACTCCAGCACCACAGCGTTCCACCCAGCGTGCACTAGAGAACACATCCAAAGATCTCTCGTGTACTCACCCAAGCGGTCCTTCCGATGCTGGGGGTTGTCACTAACCACCCACAGAAGATCTCCGAGAATACTTAACTCGCAAGCGCACCATACATGAGGCGAGTCCTCAGTGCCATTGCGAAAGGCTCATCCACACGGTACTCGCCGACTGCTAATGCATAGGAACGACGAAGCCTTTGTTGTTTGAGAGACTTTCTAAACAACCTTCTCGACCGAGGCCCTCCCGTTGAAAGAGTCGTCACCAAAGAGGATGTGCTGCCGATGACCTAGAGCTCCCGTCCGCCACAATCAACATGACGGACAAGGGTAAGGGGGTGCTTTCCGACTCTCCGGACTCGGACTCTGTCCTGAGGCCTAACCCTCGGTTCGCCCGACACCGGCAAGAGGGCGTATACCAGCGTACCCGTAGTCGCAGAGGGGCAAGCATCGGGTTTGATTACTCCACCTTAGTCCCTCCCTCCTGCGGCGAAGACGAGGTTCACTCGGCGGCGACCACATCTCAAACCTCGCACTCAAGCCGGGACGCGATGGCAAGGGTGCACATGACTGAACTCACCCATGGCTAGACGGTCGCCCAGAAGCTCGAAGAGCAATAGGCGACCATAGATTCCCTAAGGGAGATGATGGAACAACTTCTGAACAAAAAGAAGAAGAAGAGAACCCAACGTCCCTTACCCCGACGAATAGGAGATAAAGAGTGGGTACCTCCTCACCGTCCAGCGATTGAGACGGAAGATAATAGTAATCCACAATCCGATTACTCTTCCAAGACGTCGCTGGGAACGTCACATACAGGGGGTAGCACCCGCGATAAAAGGCTCGACGAGTTCTAAAACCAACTCAACGCACTCAAGCTTCAGCAGAACATGAACAAGCTGGGGGTGGTCCGACCCTACCCTGTCAAATGGGATACGGTCCCCTACCCAGCGAAGTTCAAGCCGATTAGCTTGGTGTAGTTTGACGGTAAGGGCTCGCCCTCGCAACATATTTACTACTTCATGGCGCAGACCGGATTCCTCACAGGAAATGACGCCATTCTCACTCGGCTGTTCATAGGCACCCTCAAGGGGGTGGCCTTTGAATGATTCTGCAAACTAGAACCCGACTCTATTAAGTCGTGGGCCGATCTTGAAAGGCTCTTCCTCGCCCGCTTCTTCGATGACGACACCGAGGTGTCAATGGCCACCCTCCTCGCTGAAAAGCAATGAAAGTCGGAGTCAGTCAACGACTTTGTGAAGAGGTTCCGCAACAGATCTGTCCACTGTCGGGACCAAGTTTCCAAATCCACGCTAATTAAGATGTGTCGTAATAATCTATCGATCCACATCCTATCCAAGGTGGGCGCGGTGGAAACTCGGACATGGAAAGAGCTTGTTCGTCAAGGCGAGCAAGTAGAAAACATGATCAAGAGGCTCGAGGCCGAAGAGCCGCAGCCCAAGAAAGGAGCTGCAGAATCAGCCGCGCCAAAGAATCCCCCTCGGTCCAAAGGAAAAGAGATTATGGCCGTGGACTCTGCCCTGGCACCGAAGGCTGCTCAGAGGCTGAAGCCTAGACAATTTGAGCAACGACCCCCGCGATAATACGACTTCAAAGAGGATCAGGTGGTGGCGACGTTCGACACTCTGCTCAAGAGTGGGCGAATTAAATTGCCAGAAGCCGCGAAACCTGAGGAGGTGGACAAAACCAATGATCCGAGTTACTGTGCCTACCACAGATTCTTGGGCCACTATACGACCAAGTGTTACGTCCTCAAGGATAAGCTCCAAGCCCTCTACGACGCTGGGGTCTTAAAAAAGGAGAAGGTCCAAAAGCAGGCGACCACGAACATGGTCACCTTGAGCTTTGGAACAAATCTCCCAGAGGTCCAAGCTCCTGCGGGAATAATTCCTATTCCCAAGGCCGTCTTGAAGATCACCAATGATGACCCTCACAACCAGCGTGAGAAAGGCTTAGCTCTGCAGGTTCTGCCGTCGGGGCAGGTGATGTGGGTCTATCCGGACCTCGTCAATGACGAACAATGGACTACAAAGCCCTTGAAAGGCACTAAAGAAAAACATTGCAACGTTGTCTCTGCCATCCCGGATAGAGACAACGTAGCGATGGCCGCCCTGACCGACTCCGAGGAGGACACCAACGTCTTCGCCACGAGAGCGGGGAAAGAATTCACGAAGGAATATCCCACGAGGGCGGAGAACCCGGCGGGACCTCCTGTGAGGCCGACCACGATAGCCCCTCCCAATCCGGACGGACCAAGCTCAAGCCGCCAACCTTTTCGGTTCAACGTGCTCGTACAGCTGAAAAGCATCCCTGCGTGAATTACCATGTACGACCTCCTCCGGTTATCCAGGTCTACACGGGAGGCCCTACAAGAGGCATTGGCCGATTCAGAGGCATTCTCCACTCATTTCTCGAAAGAGACAGAGTTAGAACAAGAATGTGCGGTTTGTTGCCAAGTCTCCAAGAGACGGGTCCCGTGCATCACTTTCACTCCCGAGGACATGCTCATCAAGAGCACATCCCATGATCGGCCTCTGTACTTCACGGGATACGTCGGTTCGTCGAAGGTGGATCGAATTTAGGTCGACCTGGGCTCTGCGCTAAGCATCGTGCCCCTGAAGTTGATCAAACACCTAGGGGTACCGCCAAAACGTCTGTCCTCGACCACCACAACCATTTTTGGCTTTAACGCCACGGGGACACGGCCGTTGGGCAAGATCAGCCTGAAATGTCGAATAGGCGACATGAAGACGGAAGTGACCTGCTACATCATCGATGCTGAGCCCTCCTACAACGTGCTCTTAGGACGCCCGTGGATCCATGGCAACCGAATAGTCCCATCCACCCTTCACCAATGCCTGAAGTACGTGGACGATTATGAGGGAGTAAAGACGGTAGTGGCCGACAAGAACCACTTCAAAGGTGTCGAAAACTATTTCACGGATTCTCTGCTGTATCAAGACCCCGATGAGCCACCAGCAGAGGAGCTGGAGAGTGGCAACGAGGCAGACAGCGAGCCTGAGTACGGTGATAGTCTAATCCTGAACGACTTCGAGTCAATTGTAATCGGTTACGAGAGTTACAATGTAACCAATGCTGTTCAGGCAGAGGAAATTATCATGAATAAGAAATCCGACTTTGCTTATTTTTCGTCTTGCTCCACATCCGAGGATGATGCGCCCAACGACCCATGGTCAGAACTCTACAGTGATCCATCCCTGCACTTTCCAGTATGCTCGTCATACGTCGCCAAAGCACAGCCGATCAAGTCATCACAAGCTGTGTTTGTCGTGCCAGCCCGGAATAATTATCGAAAAGATATTATATTCGGTCGAATTGATCATCCCCTGCGCACGCTATGGGACGAGTCTGAAGAAGAAGACCCAGCGCCCCAGTTTTCGCAATACAGTCGAATTGCAAAACGCATGATGAGCGACATGGGGTATGACCTCACTCGTTTAGAGGGTCTGAATTACGGTCGAGGGCGCAAGACGGTCATCCGACCCGCTCACGTACCTAAAGGGAAACCCTTAAATTACTTCAACAAGACTAGGAGAGGCTTAGGCTACTCCTCCTCCTCGTCGGATTTGTGTTTTTACGTCAACGAAGATTCCGACTATGCATGTTCAGGGGATCAATCGTCGACAACCTCGGCATGGGACTCGGATGTCACCGTAAAGGATCTGTTCGATAACCTCACAGTCAACATGGCTACAATGGATCCCACCGAAATGGTGGCGGATGAACAACTTCCACTCTATGACAAGACATGGGATCGCCATGTTAATGCCCAGTGGAACCATCGCTTTGAGCAACGTGAACCGCCGACTAAGGACGAGATCCTCCAAGTGAACATGGGTAGTGAGGCGAATCCCAAGCTCATATTCATCAGCGACAGTTTGCCTCCCCAGGAGAAAGAAGATCTCATTGCCCTCATACGGGAGTATATTGACGTCTTCACATGGAATTATGAGGACATGCCCGGCCTGGACCCGCGGGTCGCTACGCATCGCCTTAACATCGGCTCAGACGCCAAACCAGTCAAGCAACAGCAGAGGTGGTTTCGCCCTCAGATCATGGAGGTAATAGAGGCCGAAGTAAAGAAACTGATTGAATCCGGTTTCATCAGGGAAGAACAACACCCCGACTGGGTGGCAAATATTATTCCGGTCTTGAAGAAAAACGGTAAGATCCGCATCTGCATCGACTTTAGGGACCTCAATGCTGCGTGCCCAAAAGACAAATTTCCCCTGCCCATTGTAGACGGTAAAAATTACCGTGGCAGATAAAGCAAACGAAGTCGCCCACAGAACAGGACCACCCTCTCTTAGGTGGAAAGCCTACTGTAGCCACTAAGTGGATTCGCTGGCACACGAACCCCCACATTGGCCGCACCCGCCAAATCACATGGATCCGCCAGCGAGGCGAATCCGCCTTTGATAACTAAATCCGCCCGCAAGGGAGGTACTCAGATCCGCCCTCATTTGCCGAAACCACTTGAGCCACGTCTGCCTACGTGAGCCGAAGGCCAGGTTTCCAGGGACAACCCGTCCCTGCTTCCCACGATGCGAGAGAAGGAGGGTACAGTGTCCCAAGTCCGTCAGACGGCCGCCCGCGGTTCAAACGAACGAGACAGGCGCCGGACCGGCCTGCATACTCATAAATGCGGGTCACCTCACCCATCAAGAGGAAGAGCCGAAGCCGTCGGCGCGCCGCAAGCTATCTGGAGCTAGCTCTGACGCAAGACGTCCATTCTCCCATCCCTATTCAGACATAGGGAGAGGGGAAGAGGCACAACACCCCAGGACCGCCGGAGGGTCACTCGGTACCTCGCCGCACAAGTGAGCGGACAGTTACCAGAGCCATCGGCGTCCACATAAATGCAGCTTACCTCACTCCAAGCAAGAGGTGAGAGCCACCGGCGCTCAAAGGACTGGCCAGACCCACTTGAGTGTCTGGCAGCCGCTGTCACGAGTACGAGGAGGGACCTTCCCACTCCTACACGATGTGACACAACACATCGTCCCACCAACAACCGCTTGTTGTACAAAGGGACAGTCGGATGTCTTGGAACAGTGTATGGTCACATCCCATAATTGAAGGAGCAGTCGAACTGCCTCCCGCCCATTTTAAGGGCTTCTTTCAGCAACCTTAAAAAGGGAGATCGAAATCAAAGAGATCGAGATCAAGATCAGAAATCGGCCAATAGACCAGGAACTTGATCGATCAAGAGAGGAAGAAGCTTTTTGCATATCCCTACATTACAGCGCCATCTTCTAGCTCCGAGCTCTGATCGCCGGCGAACCAGAAGAGATGAACTCCTTCACCTCGAGCTTCTACTGAGTATTGAAGCTCTCCAGCAACCTCGGTCAAACCGTCTAAGGGAAGCAGACTCGGCACGAGCACCGAGCGAAGCATCCTGTAGCTACCTTAAAGTCCCCACGATTAAACAAGGAGGGCCTTCCCTCTGTATCTGTTGTAATTCAGATTGATTTAGTTTGTAATAAGCTTTCTTATCAATACAAACAAAATCCCCCCATTCTCGGGAAAATCAGGAATTTACACCTACACCCATCACGGATGTCATCATTGACAACACGTGTGGATTCGAGAGGATGTCCTTCATGGACGGTTTCTCGGGGTACAATCAAATCAAAATGCACCCCGAGGATGAGAAACACACTTCGTTCAGAACTCCTATGGGGTTGTACTGCTACACCGTTATGCCTTTCGGACTCAAGAACGCTGGCGCAACCTATCAACGCGCCATGAGTACGATCTTTCGAGATCATCTGCGGAAGACGGTCGAATGCTATGTAGACGATCTGGTCGTGAAGAGTTGCCGTAAGGAGGACCACCTCCAAGACCTGAGGGCGATGTTCGAACTTATGAGGACTCATCAACTCAAGATGAATCCTACTAAGTCATTCTTAGGGATGTCCAGCGGCAAGTTCCTCGGGTTTGTCGTCATGACGAGAGGAATCCGGATCGACCCAAACAAGGTGCGAGCTATTCAAGAGCTTCAACCGCCCCAAAATCTTAAAGAGTTAAGAGACCTTCAGGGACGATTGGCTTACATCCGAAGGTTCATCTCAAATCTTTCGGGCAAGTGTCAACCCTTCTCCAAGTTAATGAAGAAATGTACTTCCTTCGTGTGGGACGAGCCGTGTCAAAAGGCCTTCGAGGAAATCAAGACTTATCTCTTGAACCCACCTGTCCTTGCGGCGCCAATCTCAGGGAGGCCATTCCTCATATATATACGGGCCATGGAACATTCTCTAGGCGCCCTCTTGGCACAAAACGACGATGCGGGCCACGAGCAAGGCATCTATTACTTGAGCAGAACCTTGCAAGGCGCCGAACAGCGGTACCCGATGATCGAAAAGGAGTGTCTGGCCTTAGTGTTTACCATCCAAAAGATGCGGCACTACCTTGTCGGCCAAACAATTTATGTCATCTTCCGGATGAACCCCATCCGGGTCTTCATGACACAACCTGCAGCGCTGAACTGGCGTCTAGCTAGGTGGGCACTTCTGCTCTCTCAGTATGACATTCACTTCATGCCACAGAAATCAGTCAAGGGACAGGCCATCTGCGATCTCATGGCTAGTCACCCGCTGGGGACGAAGACCGACCTATTTGAAGATCTACCAGATGAACCCCCCGAAGCCAATGTGACCTCATCACCGGAGGGGTGGCAGATGTTCTTCGATGGCGCGTCCCGTGCAAGCATAAGCAGCTCTATTGTTGTGGGAGTAGGGGTGGTCCTCACCTCCCCGCATGGCCACGTATTACCCCGAGCCTTTTCTTTAACAGAACCATGCACCAACAACGTGGCTGAGTACAACGCGTTGCTCATGGGGCTTGAGCTGGCCAGAGAGTTAGGGATAAAGCATCTGGAAGCTTACGGCGACTAACAACTCATCTTTAAGCAAATGACTGGCGAATATGAAGTCAGGAACGACGATCTCATCCCGCTCCACAAAGCGGCTACCAAACTAGTGGAGTCATTCGAGAGTTTCCGCATTGAGCATGTGCTCCGTTCCAAAAACATGCATGCGGACGCCCTTGCATCCTTGGTGGTTAATTTGGCCCAACCCTTAGGAACGACCCAACGTGTCACAGTCGCCAGCCGAAGACTCTTTCAACTAAAAGACGTCCCAGAGGCGAACGCCACCCATCAAACCCCGGATCAGCCTGATCAGGAGGATTGGAGTCTCCCGATCATCGATTACGTTCTATACGGCATATTGCCCGAGGACGCAAAGGAGCGAGATTCTGTCCGACGACGTGCCTCGAGGTTCTACTATGATTCGACCACCAAGACGCTATATCGGAGGTCATACGATGGCCTGTTGCTTCGGTGTCTTTCAAAGGTAGAGGCACAAGAGGCCCTACGTGAAGCCCATGACGGCGCTTGCAGAGCTCATCAGCCGGGACCTAAGCTTTGGGATTGCCTGCGGAGGATATGCTACTTTTGGCCTGGAATGGTTAGCGATGCGGTCGCTTATGCAAAGCGCTGCTACGAATGCCAAATCCACGCCAACTATATGCACCAACCTCCTGAAGATCTGCATCCGATGAGGGCGTCGTGGCCCTTCGAAACATGGAGAATGGACATAGTCGGACCAATATCCCCACCATCGGCGAGAGGCCATCGCTTCATCCTTGCGATCACCGACTACTTCTCTAAGTGGGCCGAAGCCGTCCCCTTGAGAGAAGTCAAGACCAATGACGTGATCAAATTCATCAAGCACCATGTCATATACCGATACGACGTACCCCGACGTATCATTCACGATAACGGTACGCAGTTCGTCAGCCACGCGTTCACCAGGTTTTGCGACAAGTTCCGAATACAAAACCTGTCATCCACGGCCTACAACCCTTCGGCAAATGGTTTGGCCGAGGCCTTCAACAAAACGATCGTCAAGATTTTGACCAAGCTAACTTCCACTAGCAAACGCGATTGGAATGAAAAGCTAGGCGAAAGCTTATGGGCGTATCACACAACGGTTCGCACACTGACTGGCAACACGCCCTATTCATTGGTATACAGTTGTGAAGCCATGTTACCTTTAGAGATTCAGACTCCCTCCCTCCGAGTCGCCCTAGCAGCAGGGATGATGGTGGAAGATAATCACCAGCGACGACTCGCGGAGCTCGAAGCGTTGGACGACAAGCGACTAGAAGCTCAACAACACATTGAGTTCTATCAAGCCCGAATGGCCAAGGCTTTCGATAAGAAAGTCAAGCGCCGAGCCTTCAAAGAGGGAGAACTGGTACTGGCCGTTCGCCGACCGATGATCCTCACTTCTAAGAAGAAAGGAAAATTTCAACCTAAATGGGAAGGACCATTCGTGATAGAGACAGTCTATTTGAATGGAGCTTATCGCCTCGTCAAGCCGAATGGCGATAAAATCATGATGCCCATCAACGGCAAATATCTGAAGAAGTACTACCCTTAGTTCTTCTTCCCAAACTCCCACGAGTGCATGAGTCTAAACTGGTCTTTGCTGTTAGGTCTCATGTTATGAGCCTACATCTTCTAATCTTGTTTTGATGATTACAAACAATTCTTAATATTGTTTGTCTAGTGTTTATGTTTCTTATTAGGTATTCTAGACAAACAATGTGTTGGAGGTTGGATGGATTGAGCCTACACGATCATATCAAGAGGAGGTTGGCGGAATTGTGGAGTGAAGCATCGTACAATTCAAGTTCAAGATCCAAGTTTAGCTTCATCCGCAAATGTGTACCAAGTTGAGCATATTGAAGATCTCATAGCTTGGGTAAATTAGTTTAGGGTTTATATAAGGTGTGTTAATTCTATAAAGCTCAAATATACACACACATATATATATTTGTGATTTTCGTAACTATAAGTGTTTTTATGTAAAATAAGTTTTTGGACTATATTTACATCATAAACAACTTTTATTATGTCCATATAAATATTCCATAAGTTTTCAAAACTTGTTTTGAGTCAAAGACAAAAATCACATGTTTTTCATAAACACGTATTTTGGTGTTTTTGCATAATACAGTGTTTTTCACAAACTATAAATGCAAATTGAAAAATTCTTTTTCCAACATGTTTATATGTATGATTATAAACTTTTCCCAAGATTTTACATTTTTTGGAAATTGTTTACTATTTTTAAAGAGCCCTCAAAAGTTAGTTTTTGGACCTGCACAGTGTCTGTGCACGTTCATAAGTCAACTTATCAGTTCTGATAAGTCAACTTATAAACTAGCTTGGAATATGCGTTTCTTCTCTGTTAAGTCGACTTGTTCTTAAAAGTAAGTCGACTTGTACTAAGTCGACTATAAGTCGACTTATAAACTCTCGTTCTGCATCTGTTTTTCCTTCTGTCAAGTCGACTTGTGTAACCTGATAAGTCGACTTATATATAGCCGTTGGCACAGTAACGGCTAGTTTCCAGCTTTGTTTATTTTAATGTTTTTAAGGGTTTTAGTTGGATTTTTGGGCTGGTTTCTTCAAACCTATAAATACCCATGTGCATTAACTATTTCCCATCCACTAAGAGGTTTTTAACAAGAGTTTTTCAAGTGTTTAAAAGTTTTCTTATTCTCAAGTTTGGGTTTGGTGTTTGTTTACAAAGGAGGAAGCTTACGTTGCCAATTAGGGGATTCACCCTCAATCTTCTTCATCCTCTCTTTGTGTTCATAGAGAAGTTTTCCTAACTCTATTCTCTAGCAAATTTGTTTTCGATTTTCATATCATCATTTATTGCTAGTTTGTTAATTGAGTTAGAAATTGTTTATACTCATATTATCACACACATCCTATTTGAGCTTGTAGCATTTCATACATCATATATTAGGTTGTGGGGTGTGATTTAGTGAGTATGAGCTTCATTGTGTTCTCACTTGTTATTTGAGAACAAATCATTGTATTTAACTTTTATTTGTGAGAATCACTTGTAATACACTTGTACACCGAGAGAAGTGTGAGGCGAGAGACGGGGTCAAATCTAATAGGAGTGGCGTCGATTGACGAACCTAGGGAGAGGTTGTAATCGAGCACTTGAGGAGGAGGACACGGGCTAGGTTCCTACACTTAGTGTGTAAAGTGTGATTGTGAGTGATTGTGTAGTGTGAGAGTTTTCGGTGATCTTGTAAACCGAGTGTGTAGAAGTTCCGGCTTCCAAATCGGATTGTGATAGTGGATATCTCCTCGAGGTGAGGAGCAGGGACGTAGGTCATGGGGACCGAACCTCATGAACATATCGTGTGTTTGTGTTTTGTTTGTCTCATATTTTATTCGTGCATATTCTTATTATTCTTTTGTTCATATCTATCTCTTGCAAGAACATATTGGTTAATTAATTTTTAATTAGCCATTAATTGGGATTAGATTAGCATAAGACCCTAATCACCCCCCTCTAGGGTCTAACAATTGGTATCAGAGCTTGGTGCTCTTTGATTTAAGGACTAACCGCCTTGAGTTAAAGATCCAAGTTATTGTATTTGTGCTAATCAAATTTTAATTATATTGTGTCTCTTGCATTTAATCGTTATGGATATGAATGATTCATCTTGCTTAGGATATGCCATTAATATTGCTCCTCGTTTGGATATTTTTCCCTATGCTCAATGGCACATTAGATTCAAACTTTTCGTTCAATCTAATCAATTTGATTTGTGGGAAATTATTGAGGATGGCTATGTTGTTCCCATTTCGGAAAAATCCAAATGGAGTAAGAATGATAAAAGATTGTTTAATATGAACAAGCTTTTGTTACAATATTTGATTAATGCTTTTCACTCATCGCTTTCTAACAAATTTGCTAATTTTGATAGTGCTTATGCTTTATGGAAACTAATTGAAGCACATGAAGGGAAATTGGAGGCTATTCAACAAGCGTTGGAAAATCCCGCTCTGAGTTCTAAAGAAGCCCCATCTCCATGTACAATACCACTAGGTGATAACCCTAGTGAGGTATGCGAGCTTGATAACGATGATATTATTACTTTTGATGAACTTGCTCTTGAGTTTGAAAAATTACATAATTGCTATATTGATGTGAAGAGTAAGTATACAAATATGAAATCCATTCATGAAACACTAGCAACTAAGTTTAATTTTATTGCAAATGAAAACATAATTCTCAAAGAATGCAATGAAAATTTGAAAATTGAAAATGCTAGTTTGCTTCATGAAAAACGTGATGCTATGTTAGAAGTAGATAAGTTAAAATCTATGATGAGTAATCTTATTTATCCTACTTCTAGTAGCAATGCTTGTATGCACAATGATGAGTTGAATCAAATGAGAAAATGAATATCTAACTTAGATTCAACACTAAACACTTGTATTGCTAATAATAAAAAGCTTATGGACTTATGTGCAAAGTTTAATATTAATTCTTCTAAGAAACCTATTCACTATGCACATATGTATGACAAAATTCAAAAATGCTCTATTTGCGGTCTTAAGGGCCATTTAGCTCAATTTTGTCATAATGCACCAAAAATTGATAAGCATATTCATGATTGTGCATCCCATCAAGCTTCATCATCACATATACATGTACACACATATAGTGTAAATCATAAACATGCTCATGTGTACAAATGTGATTATTGTGGTCGTTTTGGTCATTTGACCATGTTTTGTTTAGATTTGAAAAGAAATTCTCGTTTGCAAAATAATTAAAAAGAAAAATCTATTTTTGCAAATAAACCACGTGCATTCCATTTTGGTCAACGCAAACCATTCAAACCTCTACATTGCATAAATTGCAATCGTATGGGTCATGTTTACAATTTTTGCTTTGATCGTATCGGTGCACAAAATACGCCCAAGCGGGTTCATAACCCTAGGGCCTTGGATTTTCATGATAGGGGTCATGTTCCAAGTTCTAGTGGTACAAAAATGATTTGGGTACCAAAATGATAAGTTTTCCGGCACCAACAATGATTGGGTGCCAAAACAAATTTGACTTTGTTTAATCTCGTTTTGTTTTCATGTTTGTGTATGTCTTAAATTTTTGTCTATGAATGAAAATTTGTCAAATTTTTCTTTAAAATTTTATCATGCAGATAATTTATTTAATTCAAAGATTTTCATATAATAAAAATGAATATTACATTCTTTTGTATTCAAAAATTAACCGTTTTAAACTTTCTGGAAAATCTTTTAGTCATAAGTTGACTATAAGTCGACTTATAGTAAGTCGAATTACAGTCGACTTACGGCATCTATCTGGCTTTGGTTCGGTTTTGGACCCATAGAAAACCCGACCCATTAGTGCATTCGATCTTGACCGCCCATCAGTGAGTTGATCTAATCCTAGCCTTTAATGCCTTTCCTTTAGAGAGAACCGAAACCCATCTTCCAATTTCTTCGTTCCTCTTTCTTCGTCGCCATGCCGATCTTCCCTTCCCTCTCATCCTCTGCTCCGTCCACTTGACTGCTCTCCGTCACCTTTTTTGGGTCTCTATCTCGTGTCTAGGTATATCTCCTGCTCCTCAACCCTAATTTAGTTCAGATTTCAGTATTTCAGTTATCTAGGGTTTGAGTTTTGGGTTTGTTCTTAGACCTGTTTCATATTTCAGTTCTGTTTTCATCCATTATGCCTAAAAACATCCACAAACGTCGTAGAAGTGGGAGGGATCAACCCTCATCATCACATGCTCCACAACCTCCCTCTTCTAACTTTGCATCCTATGAACATTATCTTAGAGATCATTCAGCTCTTACCAAATATCGTTCTATTTGTCAACTTAAGCCATTTCCCGGATGATATGTTAATTTTAAGGACTTTAATCATTTTAGGCTTCAAGATATTTTCGATCATGTTCACATGACTCAATTTCTTTCTAGTACCAATGACATCTCATATTATCCTCATATGGTGCATCTCTTTTATGCGAACATGAGAATCAACAAATCCAACCCTGACAATTTCTTCATTTCCTCTATAGTTAAGAATCGTCAAATCAATTTTTGTGCCGACGATCTTTCTAACATTCTTGGTCTTTCTCATGGTGAAATCCTCTTAAAGGATGTTATTTACGATGATCCAGCTATAGAAGCACTCTTGACCAAACCAGGCCTTCATCTACCCTTAGAATCTTCTAATACCTCCTTCTTGGCCAAAATCATCGGTCGTATCGTTTGCTACAACATTTTCCCCAAAACTAGAACCTATAGTCACTACTCCCAAGAGCTTACTAGAGCTATCTATGCTATTGTAGGGAATGTAGATGTTAAATGGGGAAATGTTATTTTCGATGTCATGACCACTGAACCCAGCACATTCATTCCTTTCGGGGCTATACTCTCTCGTGTCTTCACCCACTTTGATATTGAGTTATCCAATGAAGTTAAGGTCAAAGTCTGTTCTCTATTCGACGTTTCTGCTCTTTATCGGATGAAGATTCCTACCACCCGTCATTCTTTAGAGGCCGAGCTTGCTCGCTGTCATGTGTCTTCCAATCTTGAGCCTATTGTTGATCCTGTCCATTCTGAGTCTGAAGATGATGACTTTCCCTCTACCCTACCTAGCTATATACAGAACCTCTACACCCATATTGCTGAGTATCATGATGCTGATCAGGGGAGATTTTAGAGAATAAAAGACACTCAGGTAGATCTTAGGATGAGGTTTGAAGAGATTGAGCGCACTCAGGATGACATTAGGAGCTCTCAGGAGTCTATTAGGAGAGATCTCGGTGCGATTAGGACTCATCAGGAGACGCATCTATCCCACATTGAGAAGAGACTTAACGACATTGTTAGGATGATGCAGCACCCATCACCTCCCCCGGGTCCAGGACCATCCGAGCCATGATCTTTATGTTCTATATTAGCTTTTTGTCAAAAACTTTGAACTTAGTTGTAATGAACTATCTCTTTTGTTGAATTATGTAGGTTTGGATGTTCTTTTTGTTTTGTGTTAAACGATATGAATCGTTGTAAACACTTATGTTTGTTTGGTTATCTATCTACATGTGCTTTGATATATCATCTCTTATTTTTTTGGTGGATAAAGTATGGTGTATGCTTATCTTATATTCATATTTTCATATGGCACTTATACAGGGGGAGGCTTTCTAATTTTTTTTTATACTTACCTATGCTTTATGATAGGGGGAGCTTTCGCTCTTTTATTGTATTGTTTCCCCGTTTTTGATGTTGCCAAAGGGGGAGAAACAAGTAATTTGTGAGTATCTTTGTGTAGATTGTTTGTCATCATCAAAAAGGGGGAGATTGTTAGGTCTCATGTTATGAGCTACATCTTCTAATCTTGTTTTGATGATTACAAACAATTCTTAATATTGTTTGTCTAGTGTTTATGTTTCTTATTAGGTATTCTAGACAAACAATGTGTTGGAGGTTGGATGGATTGAGCCTACACGATCATATCAAGAGGAGGTTGGCGGAATTGTGGAGTGAAACATCGTACAATTCAAGTTCAAGATCCAAGTTTAGCTTCATCCGCAAATGTGTACCAAGTTGAGCATATTGAAGATCTCATAGCTTGGGTAAATTAGTTTAGGGTTTATATAAGGTGTGTTAATTCTATAAAGCTCAAATATACACACACATATATATATTTATGATTTTCGTAACTATAAGTGTTTTTATGAAAAATAAGTTTTTGGACTATATTTACATCATAAACAACTTTTATTATGTCCATATAAATATTCCATAAGTTTTCAAAATTTTTTTTGAGTCAAAGACAAAAATCACATGTTTTTCATAAACACGTATTTTGGTGTTTTTGCATAATACAGTGTTTTTCACAAACTATAAATGCAAATTGAAAAATTCTTTTTCCAACATGTTTATATGTATGATTATAAACTTTTCCTAATATTTTACATTTTTTGGAAATTGTTTACTATTTTTAAAGATCCCTCAAAAGTCAGTTTTTGGACCTGCACAGTGTCTGTGCACGTTCATAAGTCGACTTATCAGTTCTGATAAGTCGACTTATAAACTAGCTTGGAATATGTGTTTCTTCTCTGTTAAGTCGACTTGTTCTTAAAAGTAAGTCGACTTGTACTAAGTCGACTATAAGTCGACTTATAAACTCTCGTTTTGCATCTGTTTTTCCTTCTGTCAAGTCGACTTGTGTAACCTGATAAATCGACTTATATATAGCCGTTGGCACAATAACGACTAGTTTCCAGCTTTGTTTATTTTAATGTTTTTAAGGGTTTTAGTTGGATTTTTGGGCTGGTTTCTTCAAACCTATAAATACCCATGTGCATTAACTATTTCCCATCCACTAAGAGGTTTTTAACAAGAGTTTTTCAAGTGTTTAAAAGTTTGCTTATTCTTAAGTTTGGGTTTGGTGTTTGTTTACAAAGGAGGAAGCTTACGTTGCCAATTGGGGATTCACCCTCAATCTTCTTCATCCTCTCTTTGTGTTCATAGAGAAGTTTTCCTAACTCTATTCTCTAGCAAATTTGTTTTTGATTTTCATATCATCATTTATTGCTAGTTTGTTAATTGAGTTAGAAATTGTTTATATTCATATTATCACACACATCCTATTTGAGCTTGTAGCATTTCATACATCATATATTGGGTTGTGGGGTGTGATTTAGTGAGTGTGAGCTTCATTGTGTTCTCACTTGTTATTTGAGAACAAATCATTGTATTTAACTTTTATTTGTGAGAATCACTTGTAATACACTTGTACACCGAGAGAAGTGTGAGGCGAGAGACGGGGTCAAATCCAATAGGAGTGGCGTCGATTGACGAACCTAGGGAGAGGTTGTAATCGAGCACTTGAGGAGGAGGACACGGGCTAGGTTCCTACACTTAGTGTGTAAAGTGTGATTGTGAGTGATTGTGTAGTGTGAGAGTTTTCGGTGATTTTGTAAACCGAGTGTGTAGAAGTTCCGGCTTCCAAACCGGATTGTGATAGTGGATATCTCCTCGAGGTGAGGAGCAGGGACGTAGGTCGTGGGGACCGAACCTCGTGAACATATCGTGTGTTTGTGTTTTGTTTGTCTCATATTTTATTCGTGCATATTCTTATTATTCTTTTGTTCATATCTATCTCTTGCAAGAACATATTGGTTAATTAATTTTTAATTAGCCATTAATTGGGATTAGATTAGCATAAGACCCTAATCACCCCCCCTCTAGGGTCTAATATTTGCATCCTCCAACTGGTAAAAGAGGTTTAACTATGCTCTACGCTTCTATTTTTGGGGCCAAGTTCCTAGTACAGGCGAGCTTAACAGTTTAAATGAATTCCACTTCTCGAGCCGGGTCCCCAGTACAGGCGAACCGCTCAAACTAGGCGAGACTAGCATTTCAGGTGGGGCTGCATCAAACAGCCCGTTTGGTCAAACCTTTAAATAGTTAGGACCAGAGCCACAATCCCCCGCCAATCCTCTTCAATACGATGGTGGGACCCCAACTGTCACTACCGACAAAATCAACTTACCAATCCTCCTCAAAGGAATGGTAGGTCCTCAAAGTCGTTCCAATCACGACCATTCCTATCACGTTAACTGTCACCTCTGACAAAATTAACCTACCAATCCTCCTCGAAAGGATAGTAGGTCCCCATAGTTACTCCAATCGTGACAAAACACCATCAGGTTAATGATCACCTCGGATGGTTGGCGCCGCTATCCCTGCGGATAGCACAGCCTAAGTAATGACTTACCATGCGACATGTTATTACTTTGGTCAATAGTCACACTCCTACGTTCCTAAACTATTGGGCCTATTCCAGATATCCTAACATTCCGTTAGGGTGACTGATGGGTTGCGGCCTACCACGTAATGGCTCCTAAAACAATCGATCATCACATTCCCACATCCCTGAATGACTCGATTATCACCTGTGTCATTGCCCTCGCGGGCGATGACAGCTATCAAGGGTGGCTCGACAGACGTCACACCCGACGGTGCCTCCAAACAACAACCCACCGAGTAGCGGGTCAAAGATTGGAGACATCGGTTGGTCGCAGGCATGAGCAACCATGCCTGATCTAGGGCTAAGTGTCACCCTCTTGGTCCTACCGGAGCTGCAACGCGAAGGTCGGGATTGACCCGACCCCACGCCGCAGATAGCCAAAAGCAGAGGAAAGGCCAAATGGCTAAGTCCAAGGCATGAGCAGCCCTACCCAAATGCTAAATAGCTCAGGTGGGCTCAACTTGAAAACGAGACGAGCCAAACATGTATCCACACCAGAGAATAAAAGAGAAAAAGAAATGGTACAGACAAAACAAAAGAAAGATCAAAACCAAAGGCCATTACGGGCCAATTTTTACATGCATAAGTTTTGGTTTAGTTCTGATGCACACGACATCAACTAACTTACAAAAAAAAAGAGGAAGAACGAAAAACAAGAGCAGGCGCTACAGAAGCTTCAACAGGCTGAAGGTGGCGAACTTGGCTTTGACCGCCGAGAGTTCCGCCGCGCGTTGGGCCTTCGCCGCCTCCTCCTTCTTTTGCCGCATCTTGGCAAGGGCGGCTTCGCCTTCCTCTTCCTCCTGGCGGAGAAGCCGAAGCGAATGCTCTGCCTCCCTAGCGGCGCCGCAGATCCGCCTGTTTTCCAGCTCGAGTCTCCGCAGCCGCGCCTCGCCACGAGAGGATCCTACGTCTTTGAAGAAGACAGTGTCGTTGTAGGCGTCCATCTTGGCCAGCGTCGCCTCGTGCTGCTTGCGCAGACGCTTAAGCTCGGCCTCCTTCGCCCGAATCCGCTTTGCCCGCTCTTCACGCTCGAGCAGGAGGCGCAGCGAGAGGGGTGGTGGCACGTCAGACGGATCGTCGTATGCCAACTCCTCGAGGCGGTACATCCACCCCTCCACGCGGTGAAGTTCCTGCTCACACCGACGTACGAGTGAGGTACCGCCCGCGCGACGGACCTCCCTTAAACCCGCTTCCACGAGAGGAAGCGCATCATAGTACCTCCCGTCGCCCACGCCGACCGAGATGGCGATCCCTTGCACCAAACTCTCCAACCTCTGGAGGGGTTCGAAGGCAGGGTGAGCCACGGGGTCCGGCGCGGAAGACCCCTGGGATGAGTTTACAGGGGAAGCGGGCGGAGGACCATCGTTGACTGCACCCTCGGAGGCGCTATGGTCGGAGTCAGAGGCCATGAAGCAGAAGAGGTTACTGCAGCGGTTTTCTCCTAGTTGAATTTTCTCGAAGAGGTAGGAAATTGGCTAAAAAGAGGGCGAGTACGGGAGATATATCCAAAGATGCAACGGTCAGGATCTGCCCCCTCAAGCAATCGAGCGGCCCAGGTGTCCTGCGACGCTTCGAGCTCAACACCAATAAAGACCATACCTCTCGGGACCCCAAACCGACCGATCAGATGAAGCCCAAGAGGCGAAGCGTTCTGTCGCTTCGCCATTAGTGAGCATTAACACGTCCCTACGGCCTTAGCTGGCAAGCATTTGGGCCCGCTAGGGAACGCGTGGCATGAGTTTTCGCCCGCACTTTTGAGTCTTCGACTACGGGACAGATTCGCCGCCGCTGGAGTTCTGATTGCAGTATGAACTCGCCCTAATTCGGATCTGATCGCACAAAATTCCGCTCACAACCTAAACTCGCCAGAGGTCAAGTTGGGTCTGCAGCATAAACTCGCCTTCTCATAAATTCCGCTTGCAGTCTAAACTCACCAGCAATAAGATTTGGTCTTCAACACGAACTCGCCAACACAAGAATTTTGCCTATGACTTAAGTTTGCCAACAGTCGAAGTTAACCTCCAAGCGAACTCGCCATTGAGCTCGTTTCACCTTCAGCAGGAACTCACCGGCATTCTAGAAAGTGACTCGTAGTGCTAATTCGCAATCACTCGAGTCTGTCTGCAGTGTAAACTCGCCTATACCGGAGTCGAACCTTCGACGTAAACTCATCACCATTCGAGGAGTTTCGCCTGCAATATTAAGTCTCCATCGGCTATGCATACAAAACACCGAACGACGACATACTAAAAGGAGGCGAATGTAACAAGAAAACACGAACCTCCTTAGAGACTTCTATGCAGTACATTTGAACAAAGTTATGATCTTACAGCTAAGAAAGTCATAATATTATATTCAAGAAGCAAAACGTGCGCCCAGTTTTTAAGACAATACATTTGAACAAAGTTATGACTTCACAAGTCATGGCATAGTTTCAAAAAGCAAAACAAACAAGCAAAATGTCTTAATACAGGCACGGATTTGAAATTTCAGTCGAACAAACTAAAAGAGGAAAGCTCTTCTTTGGCCAATGCCACCCTTCTCACGTGGTCCTCCCGAGCTTTGTCTTCAGCCGCCTTCCGAATTCGGTCTTCAGAGCTCGATCTGGCGACAGCATCTTTTTGACACAAGGCCAAGAGGCTTCGAGTTTCCGCCTCAGCGTTCTTGCTGACCTTTACGACATCGGACTGGAGCCCCTTCAAATTCGTCTCCACCTGTCCCAGTTCAGCTCTCAGGCGGGCTATTGTGCGATTGAGGTCGATAATTTGCTCCTCCAGCGAGTGTTGTTGACCCACCCAGAAGTTGGCGATGGATTCTAAGTCCGCGATTTCTTTAGAACGGACCTCCTGTTCCAAAGCTTCCTGACGCCTGATATGAGCCAAGCAAGACTCCACTTCCGGGCCTTCCCGTAGCAATGTCTCTAACCTTATCATACCTGACTCCAAAAGACAGAGCTTCTGCATGCAACGTGTGGCAAGCCGGTTTTTGCCCGCCCGTCAAAAGTCGACCACGTGATCCAGGAGAGATTGCCTGAAACTGTCAAAGCTGCCCATGCCAAGGTTGACAAGGGAAATCACCTGCCTCACGGCATTCTCAAACTCTTTGACGCGAGCCTGCAAGGGCAGGGAATCAGAGGAAGCAGGTTCTTGACCCGGGGTGAGCACCGCGATAGGCGGAACCTCGAGACAGGGTTCGATTCCCGGCTGGGGAACGGGGCCTGGGGCAGGGGAGGTGGCAGGACCTTCAGATTCGTCGTCAGAAATTAGGATGGGCTCGGCCGCATGCTCTTCGACAGTCGGCTCCTCTTCTCGACCTGTGGAATACAACAACAACACATGAAAGAGTCAAAGGGAGAATACCTGCTCGACCCACACGAAAGTCAAGACGAAGAGATACCTTCGGCCGCGGCAGCCTCGGTGGTGCTCGAAGAAGACGCCTCCTTACTTTTCCTAGAAGCAACCCTCTTTACCTTCGGTGCCATTATGGGTATGATGAAGGGAAAACTTGGGTTTTCTCTGGGAGAAGACAATGAAAGGAGCTATAGCCTCTCTTAACGGAGGGTAAGGGCATTAAGTACTCTAAAAACCCTAGACGGTTAATCGCCACTCGATGGGACCGTTCAAGGCCGAAACAGTTGAAGGGTAAGGCCGAATAAATCGGATCTTACCTGGACGGCCAAGATCCAACGGTTCCCGGACACGATCTTCAGCAACGGTCCGAACTAAGCATGATAGACGAAGAGCCCCCACTGCGCCGCATTTAATGCGAAGCGACGTGCCCACGTCCTCTTGGCTGACATGCACATAGATCAGTACATGGCCCACCGAAGGCGGGGCCTACCTGACGGTGAATCCGTCGTTAAGATTCTCGCGGGTCAAAATCGATCATCCCTCTGAAGCTTGAGCAGTTCCAAATCCGCCCGCGGACAAAAGCCGCCCGCGGAGGAAACAAACTTACGGCAGAAATTCGCCGACGGCTGCAACTAAGACTTTCTGGCTAGCGCATGTTAAAAAAATGGAGCATGCACAGAAGTAATAATGACCAAAGGCGAAAGGATAATTCCATTCATAAAGAAATCCTATTATAACGGAGGATTAAAGGTAAATTACAAAGCTTTCAACCACAGTTCCGCCTCACGAATCTCTCCGGCTAGGCGAAACTCAAGCCTCCTTAGGATCTCTCGGCGAAGATCTTCCTCAGTGCGCGAGACTAGGTCCTGAACAGTATCTTTGACCTCCTTGAGAGCCCGATCCTTCTCCTTAATAGAATCAGCGACCAGTTACCGGCGAGACTCAATGTCCTCCAACTCCTTTGCCGCCTGCTCACGAGCCTTCTCTTGAATGGCCAAGGAAGCCTGCGCATCGGCTATCACCTGCTTTAGCCTCTCTACCTCGGAGGATAGGTGAGAGAGACGGTTATCCGCCATCTGTTGCTCATGGTCCGCTCGTGCATCCTCGGCTTTGGCCTGGTCCAACTCCGCGGACAATCTTGTCTCCAGTGACATAGCCTCATTTAGACGGCGGTCGCGATCTGCCAAGGCTGCTTGAACTTCGCTGGCGGCGAGATCGACAATGGCGGAACTCTGCGCACGAAGGGCGAGCAACTGCTGAGCAGTCTCCTCCACTTCTTTTAGACGGGAAAAGTACGGCTTCGCCGCAGTGGCGTCAAGCCTCTTGATTAAGAAGAACATGTGGTGATCGAGGTCCTCCTTGAGCTCCTCGAGAGGACAACTATCCTCCAGGACGAGCCTGACGCAATCGGCCAAAGTGTCTTGAAAGCTGACCAGGGCTCGGGCCGTGCTCCTCTTCTGCAATCGTTCCAAGGGAGAAAGGGCAGCCTCCTCTGCCGAGGACGAAGTTACGATTGAAATGCTGGTGGTCATGACCGCAGAAACAGCGATTGGCGACGCCAAAGCTGGTACGGCCGCCGACGCCATTAGGGCAGCAGCTGCGGCATCGCTAGCCGCCACAGACGAGGAAGCGACCACCAACCGAGTAGAAGTCGCCCTCCGAATTAGAGACCCTCGCGCCGAGAGTTCACCCTCAATCGAGGCTTCCGCGGGAATAGAGGTTTCCTCTCGTTGGCCAGACGTGTCCTCAGGAGCCAGTGCCTCTTCCTCGCTGGATAGCGCCTTATGAATCGAGACGTCATCATCCGTCTCTGATTCACCCATTTCCCCGGCAGAATGGCCCTCCCAAGAAGGAGGATCCTTCTTGCCATTAGCTTCATAAGAAGGGCCGACTACGGATGCAAAAAGAAGATTGACAAATGCCCCTTAGGCTCGGAGGGATCAACAACACTAAAACCCATGCTTACCTGAACCACTGGGCCCTTTTTCGTCTCCGGCCTCCTCCTCTTCGTCCGAAGGGATAGAGATCACTCTCTCGGCTGCACCTGCTCAAATTAGACACAGATGTCAAAAGATGCAGATCCGGTTTTGTACCCGAGAATACAAAAACTTTTATTATTACCCCCGAGTGCAGGCATAGGAGTCGTTGAGACCCCCGCCTATGGCCCCACACCAGATGAAGGAGGGGTGTCCTTCGAAGTCACCATAGCCGCCCTCGATACGGCAAAAGGGGTAGGCTGAACAGCTCCCGCCACAGAGGCAGTATCGTCCTGACCATCCGTCGCTTGAATGGCCTCCGATGTTTCCTCGCAACGGGCCTTCTTAGCCGCTTCCGTTTTGGAACCTTCCGCAGCCATTTCACGCTGCCGCTTGGAGAGCAGCGAACTACTCGGAGATAAAAGGGGCATTCCCATCCGCCTCGCTATTGTGCTCTGAGCTCGCTCCAATCGCTCGCCCGCCCACATTAACTCGTCAGATTCTCCCCGCTCGCCTTGATCGGGAGAGAAAGCTCGAGTCTCGGGCACCTCAGATTCGTTTGGACCCATGTCGCCGCCTTCAGTGTCTTTAGCCGGACAACCACTCCTTAACGGTTTGACGGCCCCTCCGTCTCGAAGCACGAAGAGGCCTTCTGGGAGGACGCCCCTGTTCCGCCAAACACGAATCTTGGAACCAAAAGCCTTTGGGATGGCACTAGCACCCCGATACCACCGGCAGTACAGGAGGGTGTGATGCAAATCACGATCCTTCATGGGTAGCTCAAAGCGGGCATGGGTACCGCCAGCGTGTGTCCAGAACCATCCCCGAGCTCCATCCACCAGCCCTCCTTCGAAGTGCAGATGGGGATTGGCGTTGCCCACGTATAATTGGTCGTACCCAAACTAGCGGGCGAACCTGCAAGGGATATATGGCTCGAGATAGCACATAGAGCCCGTTCGTAGGATATGATACCTCGGCCGAATGTTCACCAACCAGCGAAAGGCACCGCACGAGAGAACGGTGTGATGATCCGCCGTCGGCACATCTCTAAGAGACTCCCCGTATCCTCCTCTACTGAAATAAGGAAAGAAACGGCGGAAGTTGTAGTGGACGAAATGGGAAAGCGTCTTCCGCACGTCAGGAATGTCCTTGCACTTCCAAGAGCACCTCTCCAAGCGCTCGACGAACGGAACAAACCTGTCTCCCTGAAGGGTCGCAGGGGCGCTCATCAAACATTCACAATGGCGAACGAACCATACCATCAAATAAGTATACGGCAGCCCCACCCTAGGGTTGGGGGTCCTGATAACCTCTCCTTCCCCCTCATCGATAGTCGATACGCGGTAGAATTAGGCCGTTAGGGTGCGGAGCCCCCGGTGGATGCACGCTATCGTCGCCGACACCAAAGAATAGGACTTCCCATAGGCCAAGCAAACTGTGGGATACACGACCTCCACAGGAAGCGCCTCAAAAGAGTGAGTGGGGATTACGCACCTCTTCAGCCATAACATGAGATACCCCGCGAACAGAGCCTTCCCGGATATGGGGGACTTGGCCTGATGGTGAAATGAGTGGAAGACCGTGCCGGACTTAAATCCACCCTCATCGCGCTCAAGAGTCACAGTGCTTCCCTCTTCGGCTATCCTCGCCTCCACCTCAGACTGGTCGCATTCGCCTAGTGGGAGAGCAGGCTTCCCCTTGACATCGTTCCCCGGGAATAGATAATCAGCCCAATTCTTGTGGCTGATCCCCGGAGTCCTCTTCTTCTTCCCCTTATGATCCGATGCCCCCAAAGTACTGAGGCAGATGTGGTAGTAGCAGAGCAACTCCCACAGAGTTTCAACCACCAAGGGGGAGTGGTCCTCAAGCTGGTTGATCTCACCTTGGTCTGGGACGTATTCCTCATATGGAAAGTCTCCCAAAGGCAACCCCGACACATCATACATCTCATGAGGGGTTATGCCAAGTTCACCGTTGGAGGTGAAGAATGTGCCACTTTCCGCACAGTACAGTTCCAAGATGCTGTGGAACTGAAAAGCATTAATCCTCAAACCATGTCGAGTGGCTTGAATGGCCACATACAGCTCAGAATCCTTGAGGTCAGAATTCTCAGCCAAGACGTAGTCGGTGATCTTGGACCACCAAGTGTCGCTGCCAGGCGCAGAGTATACCCACCCCGGGGCTCTGAAGTCTTTCGGGGGAAATCTCCCACCAGCGCGGAAGAATCGATGGCGAAAAGTCTCTACTACCGCCGTCGTCTCCCCCTGCTGGCGGTTCATTAGACAGCAAGCCAGGGCGCAGACCCGTCACACGCTTGCAAGAACTCTCCACTACATACCCAGCCAAGGAGCCTATAAAGACGTCACAGGTGACCCCGTCCTGAGTTGGGGTCAAATCCCAGTTCATCACTCGGGAGACCGCGAGAGACCGTAGCTCGACGATCGAGAACCCCCTCGACATGCGGGGGAGGTAATAGTGAGTCCCTTCCACTATGCGGAACCACCTACTCTCATTGAGCAGCAGAACGGTAGGATCGGTCTTAGCATCGCCGAACAAAAACTGAGGCTTCGACAGCTTCGTCCTAACGTCATCCATCAATACCGTATCGGTTGTCAACTCACGCAATGTCAAATGATGGCCGTCCGTAACTCTCTTCATCAGACTATGGGGCTTATCAGCGGTGAATGAAGGCATCGGATCCAAAGAGGGAAATCGAGGAGGTGTCGTGTAGCCCGTACTTCCAGCGAGGCCAATGGCCACACCCCTTGGGAGAGCCTCATCAGAAAAAGTCGCTGCAAGAAAGAATCAAAGAATCAAGACGAAATCCGCTATAAGGGCAAATTCACCTATCAAGCAAGGGCGAGCGGATCTGCCTGTTAGTCCAAATGAGGTCTGTCCATACAAGCGATACCCCTCTCTACTGGAGAAAAGAGCCAAACTCGCCTATCAAAAAGCGAGTTCGCCCCCATCCAGGAAAGCTAGGGTTCACCCGCGGCGACAGAAGTCGTCCTCTAAAGACAAATGTAAAATCAGCCTAAAAAGGGCCAGCTTTGCCCCAAATCGAGGAAGCTGCCAAAAGATGACGGGAGTCCAGGAGGATGAACGATAACCATCCTCCCAATCCGACACCTGTAACTCGCACGGGGTCGTCAAACGAATCTATTGACTTACCCAAGCGTGGCTCCGGTACACTGGGAGGCACACCAGCGGAGAGACGGTCGGAATAGCGCCCGGGGACTTTTCCCTTCGCAATACACCTCTTAGATTTTGGCGCCATTGAAAGATGAAGCGGGAATTCTCTCCTTAGAAATTTTTCCAGATTCTGGAGCACGGTAACTCTCAAAGAAAGGGAATAGCCTATTTAAAAGCGGAGTTGCCAACGTGGCCACGATCGCCCTCAAAAAGCAAAGTACTGGCAGACGAGAGACATGACCGCGATCGAAATCAACGGCCCAGATTGACCCTGACATTTTGAGGAGCCACGTCGAGACGGGAAATGGGTCGGGCAAAAGCCCAGAACCCGAGCTGAAATCAGCGGTTGTATCTGACGGTTGAGTTTGAAAACCACGGCCACGATGCGAATGAGGCGCACGAAGCTGACGTCACCGTGCCGCCTTAGCTGGAAAAGCACGAACCCCCGCCAACGGACGCGTGGCTCACCCACGCCGAGCCGAGTTTCGCCCGAGAGGAAAAATCTCGCCTGCGAAAATTCGACCCAAATCCGCAAGTCGAACAGAATCCCACCTCCAAAACCTAACTTCGTTTGAGCGGCTCATTCGCCCTTAGAGACAAACAACAAACGACACAACTCATCCCAAGCCGTGAACCACCAACGAGATGACCACACTTGAGCCCACACCTCGAAATGGCCGAGGTTAAGAGTAGAAATCTTAGCGTCAAGTCTGAGAGAAACTACTCGACAACTCATCATACTAAGGGGAATAGTATGGCTAGCCCGATTCAAACGGTAATCGGTAAAGGCATATCAAACCCGTTGATAGCTGAGGATTTGCTAAAAATCCTAAAAGAAACCGAATGTACTTGTTTCACCAAGAACTTCTTTATTCAAAGTATTCCAGACCACACGCAAGCCGGTTTAGGTCTGAAAACTTTGAATGGGGTCTTGTAGACGGTAAAAAATACCTCCGTGGACTCGCAAGAAATCCGCCTGTAAAAGGAAGCCATCCAAAGCCACGCGAATTCACCTTTTGTCACAACTCGCCAGACCGAGTCTGCATTCGAATCCGCCAGCAAACCTCAAGACCGCCTATATGGCCAGATGTCTGCTACCCTACGTGCTGAAATGGGCTTTCCCATCTCTCTCGACCCGAAGGGAAAGGGCACAGTACTCCAGGACTGTCAAGCAGGCCGCTCACAGTATGAAGGATTGGGCAGGTGTCGAGTCGACTTGAACATCCATAAATACAGCTCACCTCAGCTGTCTGAGTCAAGAGACGAGTCCGCCAGCATTCGGCGAGCTGTCCAAACCCACTCGAGTGCCAGGGACGTGCCTTCCCACCTCTCTCGACCTGAAGAGAGAAGACACGGCACTCCAGGCCCGCCGAATAACCGCCCATAGTACAAAGTGAGCGGACAGGTGTCAAAGCAGCCTGCGCCCTCATAAATGCGACTCACCTCAGTTGTCCAAGTAGAGGGCAAGTATCGCCGGCGCTCGGTGGTTGATCAGATTCACTCGAGTATCCGACAGCCGTTGTCACGCATACGAGGAGGGGCCTTCCCACTCCTACGTGACATGAGGCAAAGGTACTGCCCTTCGAATGACCGCTCATGTATGGTCACATCCCATAATTCAAGGAGCAGTCAAGCTGTCTCTCTCCCATTTAAGGGCTTCTTTCAGCAACCTTAGGGGAGATCGGTGGAAAAAGGGAAGATCAATTGATCAAGGGGAGGTCAAGAAGAACCCTGAGCAATCGAGACCGAGCTCTTGGCAAAGTCCTTGCATTGCAGCACTATTTCCTGGTTCCGAGCCCCGATCGCCAACGAACTAGGAGATCCGAACTCTATCGACTCGAGCTTCTACTGCGTACTGAAGCTCCTCAGCGACTTCGGTCGGATCGTCCAAAGGAAGCAGACTCGACACGAGCATCGAGGGAAGCATCCTGTAGCCACCAAAAGTCCCCACACTAAACAAAGAGGGCATTCCCTCTGCTTCTGTCGTAAACATTTGATTATTAGTTTGTAATAAGCTTTCTTATCAGTACAAACGAAGTTCCCTGTATTCGGGAGACCAAAATTTACACCTACACATGGTCGTCCTAACAATAGATTGTAGGATGTGTCCGCATCTATGATGTAACAAGTCACTTCGGACTTGAGATCTCCGATCTGGCATCTGAGTTTGATCTTTCCCAAGGGCCGGGTGCTGTTAGCGTTGAATCCAAAGATGGTAGTCTGAGTAGCGTTCAGCCGATGCATGGAAATCCCTAAGACCTGCATGACCCTGAAGGGCATAATGCTGAGTGTTGAGCCCGGGTCGACTTGGACGCGATTGATTTCTAATGACCTGATGTATCCTGTATAGTACAAGGGTCATGTTTGTGCTTCACTTACATGTCTTCCTGAGTAAATGATATGCACGGTAGAGTTCTTACTACTTGCAGGCATTGCAGACAAGATTGATCTTCAGAAGATTCAGGAATCGGAGTGACTTGAGTGATAAAGCTCTTCGTGTTCTTTAAAGCTTCAATTAGAGCTTCTTTGGTAGCTTTGGATAACCTTAAGAGCTCGTATAGGGTAATCCTAGTAGGTATATTGGCCAGCTATGCCATGACATTGAATTAGAAGGGAGCACTCGACTCCCCGGGTTCCTGGAGAAGATTTTTGTTGAACCGGATCTCCTTTTGTTTCCCTTTATCAACCGGCTTTTTCGGTACAGAACCCCCAGCGTCTTAGGGCTGTTCTTCAACTTCTTGAGCGTTCCGGTCGTAGTCCCTCAAGTAAGCTTTTCCTGATCAAGTGTCAGGGTTACCACCTGGGTATGCTGTTAGGGCGATCCTCTCTTCCTTTGAGTCGGTGAGAGGTTTAAGGTGGTCATCGTTCTCAGTAACGGAGGGACTAATCATGTTGGAATACTTAGCTTTGCCTTCCTTCTTCTTGGACGAGGTGCTTGTCCACTGTTGGTCTTCAACCAGGTCGGGATGGACCCACATGATCTTCCCTTTTGGGGTAGTGAGGGGTACTAACCCCATGTCCTTCTGACTGTGTAAGTCAGTGGTTTTTAAGTGCATTTCCCCTTTACGGATGGGAATAACGCCATCTGTCCCAGCTACAGGGAGGAAGTCACCGAACTGGATCGCAATCAAGTTAGTGGATACAGTCTTCTACTCCGGCTTCAGGGTAAGTACATTAGCGTTCACCAAGTTTTGTAAGATGTCTTTGAACACATAACATTTTCTGGTAGGATGTCCCAAGAACCTATGATAGCGACAGTAATTGGGGTCATCCACCTTCCCTGCTTCATCTGGTTTTCTAATCTCGGGGAGCTACAATTTGTTGTTCTTCCAAAGTAGTTAGAACAGAGAGTCCACATGCTCTTCTTTGAACGAGTATTGCTTAGGCGCTCTTTATTGGTTTGGTGCTTTGCCTTTCTTCGCAGCAGGCGGCGTGCGTGCGTCGGTATTGGCAGCGAATGTCTCCTTTCCCTTGGAGCATGGCGCATTCTGGTTGCGTTGCTGTTATGGCTTGGGTTGAGTAACTTCTTCAGCTTTGACCCAAGCAACAATCTCTTTGGCTTGTTCTCCTTGTGAAACTAATTGTCTCCAAGAGTGATATTTTGTCACTCCCATCTGAGCGAGAAGCTGGGTGTGCAAGTTGTGCCTGCAAGTTTCAACTAAGGTTGATTGGGTCATACCTGACAGGCATCACAATACCATGCTGTGGAATCTTTCCACATACGTCTTGATGGACTCTCCTTTCCTTTGCTTAGTAGCGAGAATAGTCGGGACCGAAACTTCGGTGTCGTCCTCGAAGAACCTGGCTAAGAAAAGCATTTCCAAATCTACCCATTTCTGAATAGATCCAGTAGGCAGTTTCATAAACCATTCGAAGGCAACTCCTTTAAGAGTACCGATGAACAAACAGGTCAGGATGGCGTCGTTTTCTACCACAGCACCAGTTTGTGACTTGAAGTAGCAAATGTGTTGGTTCGGCGACCCTGTACCGTCGAAAGGTTGTAAAGTCGGAGCCTTAAACTTCGGCGGATAGGGAGCTGTATCCCATTCAGCAGGATAAGGGCGTATCACCCCTTCCTCGCGAAGCTCACTTCTGTTGGCTATTGCGTTGAGGCGGGTTTCTAGCTCATCCACTTTTATTGACTGAGGATTCGGTTCTCTTTCCATCTCCTTCTCGTTTTCGAAAGAAGACTCCAAATTATGAGTTTCATGTTCTAAATTCTCGGGCACTTTTTGTTTTCCTTTGGAGATTGTCCTTCGGGAGGATTCTGGTCTTTGACCTTTTTCAGCAAGAAGCTGGGCCAACATATCCTTCATTTGGAGAAGTGTCTTCTGTTGTGTTTGGAGCATAACGTGGTGTTCGTCAACTCTTTTAGCTAAATCATCGGGGCCTTCGGTCATGTGAACGGAAACCTCTCGTGCCACAACGGAGCTTGAAGATTGAGATTCGATGATTGCCGAATGTTCGTCATCGGAAATGATCCCTTTGGCTAATTTTTGATAATTAACCGAGCGGATAGCTCCTGTCCGCGTCCGAGTGTGTCTATATACTCCTTCGAACTCGTCAAAAATTTCCCGAACAGTCAGGGAATGACTTCTTTCTGATTCATCAAAATTATGAGCTGAGGCTTTCCCTATGCCAATCACATTAATAGTGACCTGAGGATATTCTGCTTCTGCTATTTTCTTCTTATGATAACGTCGCCGATTGACAGGGCTAGCAACGTTCGTCAATCTATCGAATACAGATTGGCGTGGTTCAGGTGTACAGCAGTAGCATTTGGAAAGGACTGCTAAAATGAGCTGCTCACAATGGCATGAATGAACTGCCTATTGCGTTGGTTTCCCTCTAGAGAGTAATTCTCACAAATCAGAGACTTGAGAGTAATTCCTCGTCGAGCATGAGGTTGGAAATAAAACCCCCTGTCTTTGAGTGGGCGAGACTGGTTCTTGTTGGGCATGGATATTAAGCCCATGTCGACTCCCTTGAGCTTGGCGGCCTACATCGCATTCTGGAGATGAAATGCGAGGGTCACGCTGTGACTTGTAAACACCAGGCTTTGACCTGTGTTTAATTGATGAGACAGACCCCTTAGGGTCCTGTTTTATCTGGACGCACTCATGAGGTGCGTGTTCATCTTTAGCAGCACCGTGTTTTAGATGGATAACGCTCCACTGAGAATCGTTTTTAAGCTGTATCACCCGAGACTCATAGTTGGGCTCATTGCTGTGGAGTACGCGTTCTGGAGTAGGAACGCGATGTTTGGGCAGAGCCTAAAAAAACGCAATATTTGCGTTGAATTAGGGATCGGTTTTCTCGAAGATGCGCGCGTCAGACGGATCTTCTCCGTCTTCGAGCGGCGTTCTTCTTAGCTTGTTTCAGAGCCTTTGCGGCAAAGTCATTGGTGTTTGTAGGTCGCTTATGACCCGTAACACGTTGTGTTGATGTAGACATGGATCGTTCAACTCGTTGGACCAGTTCAGCAGAGGCTAAGCCTGCTTTTTTGGAGGAGAGGCTGTTTGATGAATTCCGATCAAAGGATAGGGCTTCCTTCGGCATTTCAACAATAGGTTTGATCTCTTTGGAGATCTTTCAGATGTTGCGCCTAGCCTTGGGGCTAAGCGATCCGGAGGAAAGAGCTTCCTCGTACTTGGCTTGATCGAACTCTACAACGAGAGTTTCCACAGTCGTTCCAGTGAAATAGACATCGGATTGCGCCACCACTTCTTCGGCAGAGAAGCTAGTCCCCAGAGGAGTCGCCATCTTTTGTTTGGTGGAAAATTTGTAGTAAAAAGAAATGAAGGAAATTTAATATGTATTCCTTTAATCTCAATTACAATTGGATTTCCTGATTACAAAAGAGAGGAGAATTGATATGGATTCTCCCCTTTGTTTAATTCTGGGTTCTTCACGGTGGCGATGGAATGCTTCCTTCGAATGCTTGCGTCGAATTTGCTCTCCGTTGACGATCCGGATATCTCAATTCACTGGAACAGCTGACTTGTGTAGTGGAACTGATTAAGGGCTCTTGACAAGCTTTTTAACTCGGAAGAAGTGACGAACTCACGTGAAAAAGAGTTGTTTGAACCGAAAATAATTCGGTTGAGAAGCCAAGTATCTCATATCTAGAAATCTTCAATTGTTGAGGGTTGTTGCCTCCGGAATCCAATCTCCAAAATCCGATCCCTAACTCTGTTGAGTTTGTTCATATTTATAGGGGAATTAGAGGTATAACTGACACCATAATACGCACTTATATGGGAGTTTAGTCGCCCTATTAATCGGGTATAACAACCCATTTAAACCACTCCCCAGATCGTAGGTGAACAGCGGTTTTCTCGTAACCGTATGGATCGTGTTTGAACGAGTCAACGTCTTGACTTGCGTAGTGGCTGAAGTCGTGTTTGCAGACGAGTCAATGTCTTGACTTGCGTAGTGTCTGAAGTCACGTTTGCAGACGAGTCAACGTCTTGACTTGCGTAGTGTCTGAAGTCGCGTTTGCAGCGATATGAAGTTGCGTTGGCAGTGGTATGGAGCTGCGTTTGTAGTGGTATGGAGCTGCATTTGCAGCGATATGAAGCTGCGTTTACAGTGGCTGTAGAACCGCATTTGTAGCGGTATGGAGCTGTGTTGGCAATGATATGAAGCTGCGTTAGCAGCAGCTGTAGAACTGCATTTGCAGTGGCTGTAGAACCGCGGATGGAGTGATTGCGTTAACATTGGAAATTACTTGTGTTTTACGGACGAATTCTGCTTTTGGTTTGAAGAAATCATTACCTTGAAATCTCTTCTTGATCCGTAGGAGAATCCTCTAATTACATCTTTCGTTTGTTAACAAGAAAGTTGTCTGATTATAACCTCCTTAGTCAAAATTGTCAGCTGAAGTCTGATAGGGGTGAACGATCTATTATGATTTTTAGACAGCCTATATCGACCCATCAATGGTCACATATACCAGTACAATCAAACGACATAGATCAATCATGGATGTGCAGCATGAAAATTACATGCAATGTGATCAGTACATGTCTATTTTCATCTGGTCCTACTTTAGTGAGGTCAAAACCAAACATAATGTAACAGAGTGTCTTAAATGAATACTTTATTCTGATCAGACAATACAACCTAACATAAAGCACCATAATTACAAACTTCCACTAAATCATGATATCCTCAAATAATATCACACCCATATGAGCAGTATGCTCATGAAAGACCTTGGGTGGCAATCCTTTAGTAAGAGATCAGCTATGATGGAGTTTGTCCCAATGTGCTCTATAGATATCTGTCCACTCTGTACCCTTTCTTTCACAACCAGGAACTTAATGTCAATATGTTTTGACTTAGTTGAGCTCCTGTTATTATTGGAATACATTACTACATATTTATTATCACAATATAACCTTATTGGTCTTTTCACATTTTTCAGAATGCGCAGTCCCGTGACAAAATTTCACAACCATATTCCCTGATTGGATGCCTCATAGCAAGCTACAAATTCTGCTGCCATAGTGGAGGAAGCTACAAGTGTTTGTTTGATATTTTTTCATGATATAGCTCCTCCTGCTAACATATAAATATGGCCTGATGTAGACTTCCTGCTATCTTGGCATCCAACAAAATCAGAATCAGAGTACCCAATGACCTCCAGTTGTTCTGATTTTCTGTATGTGAGCATATAATCTTTTATTTTCTGAAAATACCTCATAACCCTTTTGACTGCTATCCAATGATCCATACCAGGGTTGCTTAAGTATCTGCCTAACATCCCAACAATGTACGCAATATCCGGACGCGTACATACCTGAGCATACATTAGACTTCCTACAGCCGAAGCATAAGGAATCTTCTGCATTTTCTGAATTTCAAGATTACCTTTAGGGCACAGATTAAGACTAAACTTGTCTCCTTTAGCCACAGGGGTGTCTCCTGGTCTGTAGTAATGCATGCCAAACCTTTTAAGTACCTTATCGATATAGCTCTTTTGTGATAATCCAAGAATACCCCGAGAGCAATCTTGATGTATTTGGATTCCTAATATAAAAGAGGCATCCCCAAGATCTTTCATCTCAAAATCCTTTGATAGAAATCTCTTGGTTTTGTGCAACATGCCTATATCATTAGTGGAAAGTAATATGTCATCAACATACAGAACCAGAAAAATAAACTTACTCCCACTGAACTTGTGATATACACAGTCATCAACAATATTCATCTCAAAACCGAACGAGATAATTATTTGTTGAAACTTGTAATACCATTAACGAGGAGCTTGCTTGAGTCCATAGATGGATTTTCTTAATTTACAAACCATATTCTTTGGGTCTCCTGACACAAATTTTTCCAGTTGCACCATATAAATCATCTCATCAATGTCGCCATTGAGAAATACAGTCTTAACAACGATCTGATATAACTCAAGATCATAATGAGCAACAAGTACCATGATTTTTCTGAAAGAGTCTTTCGATGAAACCGGAGAGAAAGTCTCTGTATAATCAATGTCTTCCTTTTGAGTAAAGCCTTTAGCTACAAGACGTGCCTTATACCTCTCCACATTACCGTTTGCATCCCACTTGGTTTTAAATATTCATTTACAACTAATTGGTTTTGCACCTTCTGGCAATGAGACAAGTTCCCAAACCTTATTATCTTGCATAGACTTGTACTCTTCATTCATGGCATCAATCCAGTATTGAGAGTTAGAACTTTTCATGGCGTGAAGGAAGTTGATTGGATCATCTTCTAACATTCCATTACTTTCCTCATGTTCTTGGAGAAATACAATATAATCATCCGAAATAACATTTCTCCTTTCTCTTGTGGATCTCCTTAATGGCACTAGTTCTTGATGTTGTTGAGCTTGTTCTTCTGGAATAGGGAATTGTTCAATATTGTCATCTTGAGGTTCCGGATTTACTTCTTGAGCAACAACAGGTATAGGAACCTGAATATTGTCAAAAGTAACTGTATGGATTGGATTTGAAGCCAATTCCTCCTCAAAAGCAATATCTCTGACCTTATTTCTCCCCCCAAACTCAACATCCTCAAAGAATGTTACTATTCTCGTCTCAAAAATATTCCTTAGTGTGGGATCATAGAACTTATAGCCCCTAGAGCGTTCAGAGTACCCAATAAAGTAGCTGCTAACTGTTTTGGAGTCCAATTTCTTTTCATTTGGCTTATAAGGCATTGCCTCAGCTGGACATCCCCAAATATACAAGTTCTTTAAACTAGGCTTTCGACCAGTCCAGAGCTCATAAGGTGTTTTAGCAACTATTTTACTTGGCACTCTGTTCAGAATGTAAGCTCCTGTCATTAGTGCTTCTCCCCAGAGTGACTCTGGTAAAGAAGAATGAGTAATCATACTTCTTACCATATCCTTAAGAGTCCTGTTTCATCTTTCAGCTACACCATTCATTCTAGGTGAACCCGGTATTATGTATTGTGATACCGCATTCCTCTAGGTATCTAGCAAATAATCCTGGATGTTGTTCACCTGAACCATCATATCTGCCGTAGTACTCACCACCACGATCAGATCTAACGGTTTAAATTCTTTTGTTGAGTTGATTTTCAACTTCAGCTTTATAGGATTTGAACATGTCCAGAGACTCAGATTTCTCATGAATGAGATATAAGTACCCATAATGTGAGTAATCGTCTATGAATGATATAAAGTATTATTGACCATTCCAAGATACCGTAGGGAATGGCCCATAAATATATGTATGTATTAATTCTAAGACATCTGAAGATCTTTTGGCACCTAATCTCTTAACTTTGGTCTGTTTTTCCTTGATACATTCAACACATACGTCGAAGTCCGAAAAATCAAGGGAATCCAAAATGCCATCAGACACAAGATGCTCAACTCTACCTTTTGAGATATGACCCAAGCGCTTATGCCATAATGTTGCCAAATTTAATTTACGCTTAGTACCACGTGATTCCACGTGCAAGGATTCATTATAAGAAGCAATTGTATCGAGCAAATATAGGTTGTCATAAGTACTCAAGTAACCAGTTCCTATAATATTTGAATTAAAAGATAAACTGAATTGATTGTTTCCACATGAATAAGAATAACCTGATTTGTCCAATGCAGAAACTGAAATCAAATTTCGTCTAAAAGACGGTACTACAAAAATCTTTTTTAAATCCAAATATGAACCAGTTCCAAGTAGCAACCTAAAGTGCCCATTTGCTTCCATATCTATCGATTGACCGTCGCCCACAAAGATGTGTCTTTCAACATCACTTGGCTTTCGGTAGCTCAGGCAATCCTGCATAGAAACACTTATGTGAGTAGTAGCACCAGAGTCTAACCACCAAGTGTTTCTAGGTACTGAAGCTAAATTAACCTCAGAACAGACCAAAGTAAGGAACGTACCCTTATTAGCACGCCAGGCATGATATTTGGTACAATCCTTCTTTACGTGTCCAGGCTTGTTACAGAAGAAACAATCCTGATTATCCTTATATTGTTTTTTCTGAACTGGACCCTTAGCAGCTTCATTACCATTCTTTCTTTTCTTGCCTTATCCTTAGAGGCATAAGTCAAATGAGCACTTTCAGTCTTATCTTGCTTCAACATGTCTTCTTCTTGCACACAGTATGAGATGAGCTCATTTAGAGTCCATTTCTTCTTTTGGCAATTATAACTAACCTTAAACTGATTAAATTGTGCAGGAAGAGATAACAGAACCAGATGCACCAATAACTCATCACAAAGATCGAGTTTAAGTGCCTTAAGCTTTGAAGCAATATGAGACATTTCCATAATGTACTCCCTGATATTTCCTTTGCTCTTATACTTCATTGAAATCAAGCGAGCTAAAAGCGTGCTTGTTTTTACCTTATCGTTTTTTGCAAAATGTTTCTCAATTTCGACAAGGAAATCTTTAGCCTTAGTAATCCATTCAGATTCTATGCCCCTAAAGGCTTCCGAAACGTCGCACTTAATGATCATAAGACTCATACGATTTGAATGCTCCCATTTCTCATACTCCTTCTTTGCATCAGGAGTACTATCCGCATTGAGAGGTTGGGGTTGTTCAGTTCTTAATGCAAGGTCTAGATCCATGCAGCCAAGAACAATTAAAATGTTCTCTTTCCAAAACTTAAAATTTGTCCCATTGAGCATGGGAATTGAGTTGATGTTAGCAGAAATTATTGTAGCAGATGCATTAGCTGAAATAAACAAAAGATACTCATATTATTAATCGTAATTAGTAATCAATAAAATTTAAATAATGACAAATCCTATCTCAAGATATCTGGCACAACATTAATATCAAGTCTTTGGACAGTAATATTAACTTGTAATTGATACCTTGTTGTAATGATCAAACATTGATAATAACTCATGTTAAATAATGAACCTATCTTTGGATCGATTCATTATTCATATATAAATCTTATAATTATCACACGTTTATCATCGCAGATGTGTATTCAGTCTAAATAAATATTAACCTTCCTTTGGGCCGATTAAATATTTACACGAAAGCATACATACAAACATCTCACATTCCTCATGAACAATCTACACAAGAGAGGTTATTTTAGCAACTTCTTGTTTTAATTAATCAATTAAAGTGAGAGACAATCGTAAAACCTTAGTGTCATAATATTTGAATTAAATAATTGATTAACTACCAAATTAGATTTAAATTAAAAGGTTTTAATTTAAATCAACTGAATTTCTAAAAAAACTTAATTAGGGCCTCATAGCTTAATTAGGGCCCATAACTTAATTAAATAAATTAAGTATACCAAAGTGGACCCATAATTTAATATGAGAAGCCGAGGCTTAACCATAGTTAACACGAAGTTCGCTTGACTTCAAACGCGAGGTTCGTCTGTATTGAGTATGAGACTCACCTAAGAACGAACGCGAGGTTCATCTAAAAATGAACATGATGTTCAACTTGAGAACGAACGCAAGGTTCGTTTTGAAAATGAACGCGAGGTTCGACTTGAGAACGAACGTAATGTTCATTTGAAAATGAATGTGAGGTTCGACCTGAGAATGAACGCGATGTTCAACTTGAGCACGAATGTAATTTTCGTCTGAAAACAAACGTGAAGTTCGACCTGAGAATGAACGCAGGGTTCAACTTGAATCGATCGCGAGGCTCGCCTGAGAACGAACGCAATGTTCATTTCAATCGAGCACGAGGCTCGCTTGAGAACGAACGCGAGGTTCGTTTGAGAACGAACGTAATGTTCGTTTGAAACTTTCAACCTCGCCAAAAATTAAGGTAATCACCTCCTTAGTTTCTACACGTTTTCACGCGCACGAACCCCTTGAGGGTTTAATCTGAAACCGCCGCCGCCATTGCTCCCGCATCCAAAGGTCGAAACCCTAGGGTTTCCTAATACCATCGTCGTCGTCGCCGTCGAGAGCGAGGCCGCCAGCGATACTTCGTCGGCGAGGAGCACGAGGACCGACGATCAAACAAGAAAATAGATCCAAAAATTCCTCGATTTTATTTCAAAATCAAATCCTGAATAAAAGATGACCTTTTGATCCAAAATTGAAAGAAAAACCAAACAAAAAAGAAAATCTTTACTGTTCATCCAAAAAATAAAAACGTTACTGTTCATCCGAATAAATCAAAAAAATCGTTACTGTTCATCCGTGAACAGATTTGAATCAAACACAAATTAAGATCAAAGAACCCTAATTTTAATCTTAATCTCTTAGAACAAATCAACAGTGGCTCTGATACCACTTGTTATATCTAATATTTGAGATCTAAATCATAAAGCCATGATTAATTCAAAGAGATTAACAAAAATCAAAAAGTGTGGAAGCATATACCTGAATCCATTGAGGAAAACCCGATTAGGATTTTTATGATCTTCTAATCTTAGGGTTTCTCCCTTTTGGATCTCTTTAGATGGGGATAAGAGAATGAGAGTGGCTAACCCTAGATTAAGGACCATAACCCCATATATATAGGTGTTGTAAATTTGTAATTTGACCCCTTATTAAATTATAATTACAACCTAGTATCTGCACATATAACCCCATGATTTATTTAAATACTCATTAACCCAAACTGATTGATCACTTTAAGTGTGTTATCCTTTAAAGATACCAATATACATTGATTAATCATATGTGCCCACAAATAGATTTAATTAGATTTAAATCCAACATGCTAACATTTGGAATTATTTAACAAGAGAGAGGTAATGACTAGATTGTTTGGAATAGTGCGATAAAAGGATGGATAAAAATAAATTCTAATGGCGGATGAAATCCTGCAACTAATTTGGTGATGGGGTGTTGTTATTCGAGATCACACAAGTTAGGTAATAGAGCGGGGAGATTTTGCCCACGCCTTGCATGCTCGGTGTTGATGGCAGAACTAGTAGCCATTATGCATGGGATACTTCTTGCATTGCAAGGGGTTATTGAAGAGTGGTGATAGAGTTGGACTGCGATCAAGCAGAGAGAATACTAACCCAAAAAAATTTGCCTCTCCACATGCTTTCTAATTTCATAGAAGTCATTTTAATAATTTCATCTACTTTTAGAGAGTGTTTATTTTTATTTGTAAAGTGGGAGGGGGCTTAGGTTGCACAATTTTTGGCTTCTATGTTGAATCCTCGTGGTGAGATATAGGTGAATGAAATACTATTGCTATTGGCTAAAATTGTAAGGCATGACTTCATGATTTAATAAAATTCCCTACTTTTTAAAAAAAGAACTATAGGTCCAGATATCCTTAATATGTCTAAAGTTTAAAAATTACTGTATTCACTAACTTAAACAAACAATGAGCATTAATAGATGTTGTAAAACTAATAAAGTAGAGTAGAGAAAGTAGATAAGAAGTAGAAAGAATTTTATTTCCTTAATTTCTCATTACAAAGTGAGGTAGGAATACCTCTATTTATATACAAACTAAGATGGTGATACATGAATCATATTAATTACTCATAGAGAATATCAATGGGTAATATATGTATCAATCTCTTTGGGAAACTAAATGTACATCCACATTATTTAATTGTTTCATAACACTCCTCCTTGGATGTTCAACATTACACAAAGAATATGCCTTGTTAAAACCTTACTATAAAAAAACCCAGTGGGGAAAAAATCCTAGTGAAGGAAAAAGAGTACACTATTCTTGTGTATTAGTTTTTCCCCCTGATTCAAATATTATTTGAGATCTTTCAAATGACACATTCTAATATTTCTTACCAATTTCTTAAAAGTTGCAGTCGGCAATGCCTTTGTGAATAATTCTGCCTGATTATTACTCGATCGAATTTGTTGCGTAACAACTTCATCATTCTTTTGCAAATCATGTGTAAAGAAGAATTTTGGTGAAATATGTTTCATTCTATCTATTTTAATATATCCTCCTTTTAATTGAGCTATACAAGATGCATTGTCTTCAAACAAAATAGTCGGAGGATTTTCATTTTCAGGAGACAATGTACTATTCTTCCGGATATAGTGGATCATTGACCTTAGCCAAATACATTCTCGACTGGCTTCATGAATTGCTATTATTTTAGCATGATTTGAAGAAGTGGTAGCAATTGATTGCTTTGTAGATCGCCACGAAATAGCGGTATCACCACATGTAAATAAATAACCAGTTTGAGACCTTACTTTATGCGGGTCAGATAAATACGTACCCAACATTAGCATATCCAAGCAGTTAAGGTCAAGAATTATAAGAATAAAATAAGCCATGATCAATTGTTCCTTGGAGATAGCGAAAAATATGTTTTATACCGTTCCAATGTCGTTTTGTAGGAGATGAACTAAATCTTGCTAATAAATTCACAGAAAATGATATATCTGGTCTTGTACAATTAGCAAGATACATTAGTGTACCTATTACACTAAGATATGGTACTTCAGGACCAAGAATCTCTTCATCTTCCTCTTTTGGTCTAAAAGGATACTTAGCAGGATCAAGTGACCTCACGAATATTAGGGTACTTAATAGATGTGCTTTATCCATGTAGAATCGCTTTAATACCTTCTGGATATAAGTGAAAGTGTTAGACCCTAGAGGGGGGTGATTAGGGTCTTATGCTAATCTAATCCGATTATATGCCAATTAAAATTAATTAACAAGTTATCCTACCAAGTATGAAATGCAACAATATATATGAGCTAGGATAAGCAATATACAATATGATATATCCTAGCAAAGAGGTATATAGTGAAATATATGCAAGGATATATAAACTAGCACAATGGTGAATTAAACATAAACTAGATAGTGGGAAAAACAACAATGAGCAATTGACAAAGGCAATATGAATAATAAGCACAGATGTAAAAGTACGCCAATGCAATCACAAACAAACGATATGATCACAGAGTTCGGTCTAACCACTTGACCTACGTCTCCACTCCTCACCTCGAGGAGATCTCCACTATCACAACCGGGTTTTCTACGTTCACCCGAATAACGTTTACACCACACAATATGGTTTTCTAGTTTACCGAAAACTCTACAATCAACACTCTTGCAATCCCACTCTACACCCTCACAAGTATTGGACCTAGCCGTGTCTCCCTCAAGTGCTCGGTTACAACCTCTCCCTAGGTTCGTCAACCGACGCCACTCCTCTTAGGACGATACCCGACTCTCACCACACACTCCTCTCGGTGTACAAGTGTATACAAAGTGTATCCTCACAGATTAAGCACAACAAATGATTGTTCTCTAAACAAGATGAGAACTCAATTAGGCACAACTCTAAGTCACAAACCCCACAACCCAAAATATACTATAAATGTAAATACTATAAGCTCAATAGGTTGTGTGTGAACAAAGAGATAAAATAATATAAACTCAATATGAAATCTAGCTTATGAAATTAAGAACAAACTTATAAAATGCTAGAATTGAGTTTAAGGAAACTTCTCTATAGATGACAAGAGAGAGGGAGAAGAGTGATTGCTCAAACACCAAATGATGATCTCCACTTGCTCTTGTGAAATTGTCTTCATAAACCAAATTCTTAAACACTCTTTTAAACAAACACAAAACACCCTTAAAATTGTTCAAACAATTCTCTTGGTTGTTTTAGAAGTATGAGGGCATGGGGTATTTATAGGCTCATAAAACAGCCCCAAAAACCAAGAAAAATCAAGCAAAAAGACAAAAACCATCAAATCTGGAAAACTAGCCGTTATAGGATGAAAAACACTGTTAAGTCGACTTAGGGAGAGATTAAGTCGACTTGTACATAGCCGTTGGAACAGTAACGGCAGTTCTGGAATTTTATGTATCTAGTTTTGTAAAATCAATTTAAAATAGTAAATCAACTCCAAAAATTATGAAATTTTGAGGGATGTTTATAAACAAGTAAATAAACATTTTACAAAAATAATTTCTGAAATATCACTTCTCATTTGTGAGAAATAAATATTTGAAAAAAGATATTTCAGATTCTAAAAATTGCTGAAACACCTGATTTTCTAAAATCAATTTGACACAGTAAATAAACTCCAAAAATCATGAAATTTTTAGGGAAGCTTCTAAACATGTATATGAACATGTTATAAAAATAATTTCTTAAATATCACTTCTCATTTGAGAGAAATAATTTATTTTGTAAACTGGTCAAAAATACATAACTGTGCAACACTTCATAAGTAGACTTATATAAGTCGACTTACTATAAGTCGACTTGCCTTGCTTTATAAGTCGACTTAGCAGAGGATAAAATGTACTTTCTAGAGGAGTTTATAATTCGACTTGTCAGGGTTTATAAGTCGACTTATAAACATGCACAAGCACTATTAATGCTGAAAATCTGATTTTTAAAGTGCCTTTAAAAATAACAAATAAATTCCAAAAATTATGAAACTTTGGGAAATATTTATAAATATGTTAATGAACATGTTAAAAAATGAATTTTTGGAATTTCACTTATTATTTGAGAAAACTTGTCATTTTACAAAAATATCCAAAACATGAAAATCCAAAACCATGCATGTATATATATAACTATATATATATACATAGAAACCAAATACGTGTGCGTATATGATATTGAGCTTAAGGTATTTAACACACATAATATAAAACCTAAACTAAGTTACCCAAGCTAGATCTTGATCTTCAATAAGCTCTTCTTGGTAATCTCGCGGATGAAGCTTGAACTTGATCTTTAACTTTGAATTGCAAGGCTTCACTCCACTATTCCGCCAACCTCCATTGGATATCATCGTTGTAGCGCATATTCCATCCAACCTCCAACTCGTTGTTTGCCTAGAATAAATACGAAAACACAAACACTAGATAAACAACATTAGAAGTAAATTGTTTGTTAAACATCATCAAAACAAGAAGGCCAACAGAAAGTGCCCTAATGCCACTAGGAAAGAACCCTAGAGGGGGTGAATAGGGTTTATGCTAATCTAATCTGATTTATGCCAAATTAAAAACTTATTAACAAATATCCTAGCAAATGAGATATGAACAATATATATGCAAATAGTTTAGCCCAATGGTTGTGTGTGCAAACAATGAGAAAATCAAATATAAACACAATTAAATCTAGAAAATATAAATATAACAATTAAAGCATAAACAAGCTAGAGATATGAGTTTAGAAACACTTCTCTAATCACAAGAGAGAGGGATAGGAAGATTGAAAGCCCAAACTGAAGTTGATCTTCTCTTCTTGTAAAACAATCTTCACAAAACTAATTTTATAAACAAACACTTAAAACAAACTAAAACTCTTTTTAAACTTGTTTTAAAACTTTTCTGCTTAGTTCAGAAGTAAAATGGTATAGGGTATATATAGGATGAAGAAACAAAGCTCAAAACCCAAGTGAAATCCAACAAAATGAAAAAAAATAGAAACTAGAAATATAGGCGTTACAGGCCATCAATCGACTAACGGGTTTCATCAGTCGACTGATGAGCTGACCATTGTAGATATTTTTTAGCTAATCAGTCGACTGATGATCTTATCAGTCGACTGATGACCTCATCAGTCGACTGGCCAGTCGACCAAAACACAACAGAGAGCAAAATGGCAATTGTAGACACATTCATTAGTCGACTGATCGGTCGACTGATTTCATCAGTTGACTGACCAGTCGACTGATAACAAGTATACAGCCTGTTTAGAACAGAAACCTGATTTTTAAACTATTTTTAAAAATAACAAATAAATTTAAAAAATATAAAACTTTGGAAAATGATTGTAGACATGAAGATATACATTGTTTCATATCAATGTATACAATGTGAAAAATGAAGATATACAATGTTTCATATCAATATAGCTAAACCAAAACAACTTATCCATATAGAAAACAAATAAGTATTATATATCTATTTGTTTGTAAAAACTTTTATGGATAAAACACATAAACCATTAAATTGTGTGTGTATAATATTAAGCTTAAGATATTAACACACAAAGTATAAACCCTAAACTAATTTACCCAAGCTATGAGATCTTCAATATGCTTGACTTGGTTACGGATAAAGCTTGATCTTGAATATGACTTGATATGTAATGGCTTCATACCGATATTCCGTCAACCTCTATTTGATATGATCGTGAATGCTCGATTTCATCCATCCTCTAACATATTGTTTGTCTAAAATATCTAATAAGAAAACATAAACACTAGATAAACAATATTAGGAATTGTTTGTAATCATTAAAACAAGATTAGAAGATGTAGGCTCATAACATGAGACCTAACAATCTTCCCCTTTTTGATGATGACAAACAATCTACACAAAGAGTATATAAGATATACAATAAAACACAATACTCTTAAAATACACTCACAACCCACTTGTTTCTCCCCCTTTGGCAACATCAAAATGGGAAAAAAATAAAAGAATAAGAGAGCGAAAGCTCTTCCTATCATAAAGCATAGGTGAGTATAAACAAAAAAAAAGGTATAGGGATTACTTCCCCTACCAAAATGCCATATGGAAAATATGCAATTATAAACATGGCAAACAAATGTGAGTAAGTATGGATATAGAATATCACAACTCACATTAAAAAAGACCAAGTGACCACATATGTGTTATTAAGAGAAGAGTCACAAGAGTCTAAAACATAGATATATATCTAAAAAATCAAACATCAAATGATTTAAAAATTTATTTGGAAATAAACAAAAGTAGATCATGAAAAAAAATGAAATCATGAACCTCATGAAGGTTCAAATAAAAGCCTCAAATGATACAAAAAGAAATATTGTATCATTTTCGACAAAAGCAAGAGAGGTGAGCATAACAAGCTCTTGAAACAAGTTTCAACCCAAATTAAGCTTTTAGCATCCGGTAAACCTCCCGGACGGTTGCTCAAACATATAACCTCTCATATGCAAATACAAAACGAAGTATATATCTAAAAAGTGTTCGATCAATAGAAGAAATTCTTTTTGCAAAGCTTGATCAAACCACATAAGGAATACATTATAAACCATAACTAGATGATCTGAAAGCTCAAACACATAAATGTCATCATAAGAGTGATTTAAAATGATCTCATAAACATAAACACTTTGTTCAAACAAAAAAAATGAAAATAATGTATACTAAAAAATTATGTTTTAGTATAAAAAAATTATCTTGATAAAAATTTGTATCAATTCATAAAGAATGAAAACATAAAAGTCTATGAAAGAGAATCATGAAAAACATGAATGATAACTTATCAAATCAAATACCAAGCATAAAATTGTTTTCAATTTTGGTTTATAAAACTTAAATAAAAACATCTTTAAGAACATGAAGAACTAAAAAGTTAAAGAATTCTTTCTTAAAGATTAAACTTGTTTTGGTACCCAATTACTCTTGGTACCGAAGAGTCTAGGAACATGACCCCTATCAATAAAGCTCAAAGTTCTTGGGTTATGAACCCATTTGGACGCATGTGGTGCACAGACACGGTCAAAACAATACTCATATAAATGTCCTTTTTAATTACAATAGGTGCAATGAAAAGGTTGAAAGGATTTGTGTTTGACCAATTGGTTGTGCACAAAAATCATTTGCAAAGATAGATGTTTCTTTAAAATTGTTTTGCAAATGGGAAGTTCTTCTCAAATCAAAATAAAACTTGGTCAAATGACCAAAACAACCACAAAAAGTACACTTATACACATGGGCATTTTTATGATTATCACTATGTGTGTGTACATGTGTATGAGATGGAGAAGCTTGATGGGATACACAAGGATGAATATATTTAGGCATGGTGGGTTTTTGTGTATCGTAACAAAACTTAGCGATATGGCATTTTCGACAGAAAATAGAACACTTGTAAGTTTTGTTATACATGTGTGCATAGTGAACATGTTTCTTAGAAACATTATCATGAGACTTTGCACACAAGTCCATAAGCTTTTTATTGTTGGTAATGCATATATTTAATGTTGAATCTAAGGATGATATGCATTTCTTTACTTGATTCAACTCATCATTTGAAATATATGCATTGTCACAGGAAGTAGAGCAAACAAGAGTATCTAATTTATTTTTATGAGCTTCAACTTCTAACATGGCATTATTCTTATCATGAGTCAAACTTGCAATATTCAATCTTAATTTTTTATTACATTCTTTAATATTAACATTTTCATTTGCAATAAAATCAAACTTAGATACAAGGGACTCATGATTGGATTTTAATTGAACATGCTAACTTTTTAGATCTTTAAAATTATGTTTCAATTTATTATGGTTATGTAATACTTTTTCATATTCATGTGCGAGTTCATCAAATGTAAAATCATCATTGTTATCGGACTCACATACCTCACTAGGGCTATCGCCTAGTGGTCGTGTACATGAAGATAATGCTCCTTTTGAACTTGAAGTCGAATCCTCCAAATGTTGTCGGATTGCCTCCAAGTCCCCTTGATGTGCTTCTATTAATTTTCATAATGTATAAGCACTATCAAAAGAATTAATATTTGTTAGCAAAAGATAAGCCAAAGGCATCAATTAGAAATCTTAACAAAAACTTGTTCATAGCAAACAATCTATTATCATTACTACTCCACTTGGATTTCTCCGTAGTGGGTACAATATAAGAGCATTCAATAATTTCCCATATATCGATATTAGTAGATCTAGCAAAAAGGTTAAATCTAGCACACCATTGTTCATATGGGAAATTACTGATTCTAGAAGCAATGTTAATAGCATAACCAAGACTAGGTGCACCGTGTATGTCCATGATATGTGCAAGCATGAAACAAATATCAAAACAAGATTAGCAACAATAATAAGAACAAGAGATCTTTAACTCAAGGTGGTTAAACCTCAAATCGAAGAGCACCAAGCTCTGATACCAATTAAAAGTACCCTAATACCACTAGGAAAGAACCCTAGAGGGGGGTGAATAGGGTTTATGCTAATCTAATCTAATTTATGCTAAATTAAAATCTTATTAACAAATATCCTAGCAAATGAGATATGAACAATATATGTGTAAATAGTTAAGCTCAATGGTTATGTGTGCAAACAATGAGAAAATCAAATATAAACTCAATTAAATCTAGCAAATATAAATATAACAATTAAAGCATAAACAAGCTAGAGATATGAGTTTAGAAATACTTCACTAATCACAAGAGAGAGGGATAGGAAGATTGAAAGCTCAAACTAAAATTGATCTCCTCTTCTTGTAAAACAATCTTCACAAAACTAATTTTGTAAACAAACTAAAACTCTTTTTAAACTTGTTTTAAAACTTTTTTGCTTAGTTCAGAAGTAAAATGGTATAGGGTATATAAAGGATGAAGAAACAAAGCTCAAAACCCAAGTGAAATCCAGCAAAATGATAAAAAAAAACAGAAACTGGAAATATAGCCTTTACAGGCCATCAGTCGACTGACGATTTTATCAGTCGACTGATGACCTCATCAGTCGACTGGTCAGTTGACCAAAACACAATAGAGAGCAAAATGGTAATTGCAGGCACATTCATCAGTCGACTGATCGGTCGACTAGTAACAAGTATACAGCCTGTTTAGAGCAAAAACCTGATTTTTAAACTGCTTTTAAAAATAGCAAATAAATTCATAAAAATATAAAACTTTGAAAAATGATTGTAGACATAATTATACACATGCTACAAAAATTGGTTTTCAAAAATCACCTCCCAAATGAGAAATCTCATCATTTTGCAAAATCACATAAGTATGAACATGTTAAAAACTTGATTTTGCCAAAATAACTTAAATAAAACTGTAAACAGTTTAGGATGGATTTAGAGACTTATACAAGATATGAAAATAGTATAAATAAGTCTTCAATCCATAAACATAATATAGCTATTTGTTTGCAAATTCAATAGAATATGAAATACATAAATGTGAAAATGAAGATATATATTGTTTGACATCAATATAGCTAAACCAAAACAACTTATCCACATAGAAAACAAATAAGTATTATATATCTATTTGTTTGCAAAAACTTTTGCTGATAAAACACATAAACTATTAAATTGTGTGTGTATAATATTGAGCTTAAGATATTAACACACAAAGTATAAACCTTAAACTAATTTACCCAAGCTATGAGATCTTCAATATGCTTGACTTGGTTGAGGATGAAGCTTGATCTTGAATATGATTTGATATGTAATGGCTTCATACCGATATTCCGCCAACCTCCATTTGATATGATTGTGAAGGCTCAATTCCATCCATCCTCCAACATATTGTTTGTCTAGAACACCTAATAAAAAACATAAACACTAGACAAATAATATTAGGAATTGTTTGTAATCATTAAAACAAGATTAGAAGATGTAGGCTTATAACATGAGACCTAACAATAAGCAGTTTGGTGAACAAAAATCCTAAATGCTCAGTTTGTAAACCAAGGCAGAATTTGGTTTTCCCAATATCTTTGATCTCAAATTCTTTCTTCAAATATTCAATCGCCTTTTGGAGCTCTTCAGGAGTTCTAATCAGATTAAGGTCATCAATATATACATCAATGATCATAAAATTTGACCCATTCCTTTTTATGGAAACACATGGACATATATGGTCATTTGTATAACCTTCTTTGACTAAACATTCACTAAGGCGGTTATACCACATTCGTCCAGATTGCTTGAGTCTATACAAAGATCTTTACAACTTAATGGAGTACATTTCTCTAGGATTTGATTTACATGCTTCAGGCATGCTAAATCCTTCAGGGATTTTCATATAGATATCATTATCTAATGTTCCATATAATAAGCCGTGACTACATCCATCAAACGCATATCAAGTTTTTCATGTACTACTAAACTCATAAGATATCTAAATATAATTCCATCCATTACTAGATAATATGTCTCATCATAATCAAATCCCGGTCTTTGTGAAAATCCTTAGGCTACAAGTCTTGCTTTATATCTCACAATTTTATTTTTCTCATTTCTTTTCCTCACAAATACCCATTTATATCCTACTGGCTTTACACCTTCAGGTGTTTGGACTATAGTCCCAAAAACTTTTCATTTAGCTAGTAAATCTAATTTAGATTGGATCGCATCTTTCCATTTTGACCAATCATTTCTTCACCGACATTCATCAATCGATCTGGGTTCATGATCCTCATCTTCTTCCATAATATCAAATGCTATATTATATGCAAATACATTATCGACAATTACTTCTCTTCGGTTCCAACTCTTTCCCGTAATGAAAAAATTTATTAAATTTTCTATAGTTTCATTCTCTTCGAGTGTTGGCTCTTCAGGAGCGACCTCTTTAGGAGGTTGAATTTTGTCATTAGTAATATTTTGATCATTCGATCCTCTTTTCTTTCGAGGATTCTTATCTTTGGAACCAAGAGATCTACCACGCTTCAGGCATGCTTTAGATTCGTTAGCACTTTTAATTTGTCCTTCTGCGATATCAATTTTAATCGGAGCATTTTCTTCTGGAATATGTGATATAGTAATTCTTCTAGAATCACTAAAAGCATCTAGTAATTGGTTTGCAATTTTCTGTAAATATATAATTCTTTGAATTTCCGGTTCACATTCTTTTGTACGAGGATCAAGAAAGTCTAATGATTTTCAAGTAATTTCCTTTTTCGGTTGATCTTTATCTCCCTAATATCAGGAAATGTGATTCATCAAAATGACAATCTACAAATCTTGCAGTAAATAAGTCACTATTATTGGTTCAATATATTTAATTATAGAAGGTGATTCATACCCGACATATATCCGCAATCTTCTTTGAGGGACCATTTTAGTATGTTGAGGCGGCGCAATAGGAACATATACCGCACAACCAAAAATTCTTAAATAAGAAATATTGGGCTCGTGGCCAAGAACTAATTGTAAGGGAGAAAAAAATATGATAACTTGTCGGCCTAATTCTCACAAGTGTTGTTGCATGTAATATAGCATGTCCCCAAGCAGATAAAGGAAGTTTAGACCTCATTAAAATGGTCTTGCAATTAATTAAAGTCATTTAATAAATACTTCGGCTAGACCAATTTTGTGTGTGAACATGAGCTACAGGATGTTTAACACTTATTCCAGTAGATATGCAATAATCATCAAAAGTATGTGATGAATATTCACTAGCATTATCTAAACATATTTTTTTAATGGGATAATCAGGAAATTGTGCTCATAATTTAATTATCTGAGCAAGCAATCTCACAAATGCCAAGTTGTGACTAGATAATAAACATACATGTGACCATCTTATTGATGCATCAATTAGCACCATAAAATATCTAAATGGTCCACATGGTGGATCTACAGGCCCACATATATCACCATAAATTCGTTCTAGAAATGTAGGGGATTCAGTCCCCACTTTCATTGGTGATGGTCTAACAATTAACTTCCCTTGGGAGCAAGCAACCTATGAGAATTCATTAGCAATTAGTATTTTTTTTTTCAATGAATGGCCATGTGAATTTGCAATTATTCGCCTCATCATTATAGAACTAGGATGTCCAAGGCGATCATGCCAAATCATAAAATCATTGGGATTAGTAGACTTCTGGTCTATAAGGTGATAAATTTAAGTTGCACTTATTTTTGTATAATATAAACCATAAGATAGAGAAGACAGCTTTTCTAATACGCATTTCTTCTCAGAAATGGTATTTGTAATCGATAAGTATTCACCATTTGTCTCATTCATTGTCTAGATATGATATCCATTTCGGTGGATATCTTTAACACTTAGCAAATTTCTTCGAGATCTTATTAAGAGTAGTGTATTATTTATGATAGTTTTAGTTTCTTCGGGGATAAATACAGTGGCTCTTCTAGAGCCATCAATCAATTTAGCACTACCACTTATTATGTTAACGTTTATTTCTACATTTTCAAATGAGAAAAATACTTTATGTTTTTAAGTATAGTTTGTGTAGTAGCACTATCAATGAGACAAATATTATCATCACCAATGTTTGATTCCCAAATATTTAGCATCCATTTCTTCTTCAGAAAGAAATAACAAAGAAAACTACAAATAAAAGTAAATATCAATAAAGTCCATAAATTATAAAATTCATAAAGAAAATTACATAAAAGATGCAAAAATAACAAAATTTAAAATGTTGGGTATTTATCATGAGATAATTTCACAACTTCAAGTTGCTCAAGGAAATCAGCTACATCGAGGTGTGTGATATCATTAAGATCATCATAAACATTGTTTTGATCAATGAAATTTATTTTGGTATTTTTGCCTTTCCCTTTTAATGATGCATGATAGAGGTCAACAAGATGTTTTGCCATATGATAGGTACGGGACCAATGGCCTTTTATTCCACACCGGTAGCATATTTCCTCATAATGTTTCTTTTTTTCACTTTTCTTATTATTATTGTCCCACTTTTGGGTGTTGTTTTGTCTTTTGCCACGGTTATGATCATTGTGATTATAAGGCACATATCTGCTACGACCTCGTCCACGATAATGACTACATCCTCTGTTGGACCCTAATGCCACTAGGAAAGAACCCTAGAGGGGGGTGAATAGGGTTTATGCTAATCTATTCTGATTTATACCAAATAAAAACTTATTAACAAATATATCCTAGTAAGAATGATATACTACAAATATATGTACAAGGATATACAAGTAACATAAGGGTAAACAAACTACTAAAGTGATAGGGCAATATAAATAACAAGAAATTAACAAAGGCGATATAAATGATAAGCAAGAATACAAAGGAACAACAATGACAAACACAAACAAACAATATGATCACGGAGTTCGGTTCCCACAACCTACGTCTCCGCTCCTCACCTCGAGGAGATCTCCACTATCACAACCGAGTTTTCTACGCTCACCCAAATAACGTTTACACATCACACTCGGTTTTCTAGTTCACCAAAAACTTTACAATCACTCATAATGTAAACACACTAACTACCACCTTAAGTATTGGTCTCTAGCTCGTGTCTCCCTCAAGTGTTTGGAATTACAACCTCTCTCTAGGCATTACCACCTACCCCACTCCTCTTGGGACGATCCCGTCTCTCACCACATACTCCTTTTGATATACTAGTGTAATACAAAGTGAACCTCATAATAATAGCTCACAATACAAATAAATTTATTCTCTACAATGGATGAGAATACAATATAGGCTCACTTTCTAAGTCACACTCCCCATAACCCAAATTATACAATATATGCAAATACAATAAGCTCAATGGTTGCGTGTGTAAGCAAAGGGTATCAATAAAATAATTAAACTCAATAATAAAATCTAGCTTATGGAAATTAGAATCAAAACAATAAAATAGCTAGAATTGAGTTTAAGGAAACTTCTCTATAGATAACAAGAGAGAGAGAGTAGAGTGAATGATCAAACACCAAAGGATGATATCCTCTTTGCTCTTGTGAAAGTTGCTTCAAAAACTAAACTTGAAACAAACACTAAAACAAACTTAAACGTCCTTTAAATTTGTTTAAAAACTTTCTTAGATAGTTTTTGGTCTGAGGTACGAGGGGTATTTATAAAGACCCCAAAATACAAGAAAAACATGGCAAAAAGACTAAAAACCCAAAACAGTATAAGGCTGGAAAAAACTAGCAGTTACAGCATCTGTCGATTGACGACTTTCATCAGTCGACTGATGAGCTGATCGTTAGAGGCATTTTTCAGCTCATCAGTCAACTGACGACCTTATCAGTCGACTAATGACATTCATCAGTCGACTAATGGCAAAAACTTTTTGTTATTCTAGGTGATTTCTTCAGTCGACTGAACACATTCATCAGTCGATTGATAATACTGTATCAGCCTGATTAAAACAGTAAATCTGATTTTTAAACTGCCTTTAAAAATAACAAACAAAATCCAAAAATTATGAAACTTTAAAAAATGATTGTAGACATGATAATACACATGTTACAAAACCTGGTTTTCAAAAATCACCTCCCATTTGAGAAATCTTATCATTTTTCAAACATGTCCAAAACATGAAAACATGAGATACTTGAATTTTGATGTTTTGACATAAACAAAGTTTTGAAACTATGTAAAACAATTTTATAGACTTGATAAAAAGTATAAACTGTAATTGTTAAGTCTATAAACCAAAACACAATATTTTTTCAAATACAATAGAATATGAAACATATAAAAGTATATATGAAGATATATATTGTTTCATATCTATATAGACAAACCAAAACATATATGTATATATATAACTATATATATATATACAAAACTAAAATGTGTATGTGTGTATATGATTGATCTTGAAGTATTTAACACACATAATATAAAATCTAAACTAATATACCAAGCAATGATCTTGATCTTCAATAAGCTCATCTTGGTAAACTTGCGGATGAAGCTAGAACTTGGATCTTTAACTTGAATTGCAAGGCTTCATACCGATATTCCGCCAACCTCCATTGGATATGATAGTTGAATCGCTATTCTATCCAACCTCCAATATGTTGTTTGCTTAGAATAAATACAAAAACACAAACACTAGACAAAATAACATTAGTAGTCAATTGTTTGTTAAACATCATCAAAACAAAAAGGCCAACATCCTCGGCCTCTTCCACGCCCACGTCCATGCCCACGACCATGATTTTGAGATTGAGTTGCATTCGCTTCAGGGAATGGGCTAGTACCAGTAGGTCAGGATTCATGATTTTTCAATCATAATTTTTTTTTTGTTCAGCCAAAAGGAGGGATGAAATCAATTCAAAGTATTTCTTAAATCTTCTCTCTCGATATTACTGTTGTAGGAGCATATTCGAGGCATGAAAGGTGGAGAATATTTTTTCTAACATATTGTCACAGTAACATTTTCTCCACATAATTGCAATTGAGAGATAATTTTAAACATTGCATAATTATACTCACTGATTGACTTAAAATTTTGTAGCCTTAAGTGAAGCCAGTCATACCGGGCTTCTGGGAGCACGGCCAATTTCAGGTGATCAAATCTCTCCTTCAAATTATTCCACATAGTAAGTGGATCTTTCACAGTTAGATATTCATTTTTTAATCCTTCATCCAAATTATGGCGAAGGAAAATCATAGTTTTGGCATGGTCTTGAATTGATGTCTTATTTTCTTCCATAATAGTATTTTCAAGACCCATTGCAGCAAAATGTATTTTAACACCTAATATCCAAGATAAGTAGTTCTTTTCAGAAATATTAATAGGCATAAATTCTTGTTTTGTAAGGTTAGTCATAGTAAAAAATGAATTGAATTGGAAAGAGAAATTTTACCTCAAAGGTTTACCCAAAATATGAACACGTGCCCAGCGATGAATCTAATGGACTTGAAATGGATTGTTTCAATGGTAGAGTCTCATGCTGATAACGTGTTGTAAAACTAATAAAGTAGAGTAGAGAAAGTAGACAAAAAGTAGAAAGAATTTTATTTTCTCAATTTCTCATTGCAAAGTGAGATAGGAATACCTCTATTTATATACAAACTAAGATGATGATACATGAATCATATTAATTACTCATAGAGAATATCATGGGGTAATACATGTATCAATTTCTTTGGGAAACTAAATGTACATCAACATCATTTAATTGTTTCATAACAATAGAGACATTTTAGAAAACAAATCTTTGATTTCAATACTTCAAAATTCAAATCCAATTTCAACTCTAATAAATTATTACTGCCTGATTTAAAATAAATTATAGATATCGTAGTAAGTTTGTAGTTCTTAAGGGCATTGTTTGGCTACCTCTCAAAATCCGACCAGGTTCAAACCTAGTCTAATTTTAAAAAGAACTTTAATTGGAAAAAAGTAGGTCAAAGCTCGCCAGTTTTCCTTAAGCCAAAAATAGGCCTCTAACCTGGTTCTATTTTGAACCACCTCTCCATTGATTCAAAATAGAATCAATTTAATGTAGAATTAAGCTAGAACTAGTCCTAGACTAGTTTTATATAATTTGCAAATGTACAACTTGTGTGCATGTCATCCAAGAATAAGAATACATAGTTTTGAGCAAAGGAAAATTATCTCATTTGAATTCAACCGAGAAGTGCTGAATTATCAATAGTCATAGGCGACCACAGGCTTCGCACTTGGTATTCTTTAGATATGCCAATGCTCCTACAACGTGAACATGTTGGTCACAACTGCAGCATTTCCCTTTGATAGTTCAGAGTCTAACAATCCATCATTTGGTTCATTCAAACTTCAATGCATTTTATCATATCTTTGATCCAGTTTAATATTAGCATCCGAAAAGTGGAAACAATAAGTTCAAATTTCAAATTTCAAATTTTAAATTGAAATTTATATGGCTAATTGTGACGTAATATAAATAAACTATTTGTAAATAGAATTCTAGATAATTTTGACGTGTTTTAACCATGTCATTTATATTGGAAACATTATGGAATTTTATAAACTCAACTAATCTTTTACGTACCCCTCGACACAAAACAAGCAGAAGTTGTAAAATTTTTAATTTGAAAGTGATGCAGGACACATAACGAGTAAATTCATGGAGAAATGGGGCCTTCATGATTCAAATGCGAATATAGATGAATCATTGACTGATCACAGAGAAATAACCATATCTCCTAATCCGGAAGTCAGATTCTAACATGTACCTGAAAATTGCCTCCCTCGATGAGACGAAATTAATCAGTTTGGCAGAATCCCATATGCCCATCAATAACACCTATTTTGGCAAGATTTCAGAAATAATTAACATTTACGTCTCGTTTGGTATGCGTGAATGGAGTCAAGTGAGAATTAAAAGAATGTAGGCCTGGAATGGAATAGATGTGAGAATGGAATGGACATTCTCATTCTCATGTTTGAGCGCATTTAGAGAGTGAAACGAGAATGTCAATCTTATTCTCATTCCCATGTTTGGTATCATTTGTTCACAAGTAAGAATAAAATTTAGTTTTCTAATAATGCCCTTACCAAAACACAGAATTTTTGAAAACATTAAAATATTTTTAAAATGACTAAATAATTTATTTTTTAGAAAAATAAGTTTTATAGAAATGATATTCTTTCCTTAGAGAAATAAATTTGCATGTCATAGTTATATTTTGGCACACTGTCTCAGCAACAATTTCGGACTTTTTGGTTTACAATTTGAAAAATAATTTTTATAGAAATAATTTTTGATTATAAATAATTATAATTTTACTTTTCTAACTTCTAGTGCTACATATCTATTATTTGTACGAGCAACTAATGTTGCTAACATCATTGTGCGCTAGTGAAGAGAAAAATGCCTCCTAAGAGATATTGGAACTATATTGGAACTAAGTCAAGGTCGGTGATATTAAAAGATAATCATCGGAGATTTATTAAAAGATATTGAAACTAAGGCAAGGTCAGCGTTAATATACTTTCTATGGAACAATATCAAAGATTTAGTATAAAATAATATCACAAAATATTGGAACTAGGCTTAGAAACGATGTTTGTATACTGGAACTAAGACAAGTTATATTCATGCTTATATTTATTTGTATATTTGTACTAGTAGCTTAAGATAAGATAATTTTTTATAAAAATAATTTTTATATGGGAATTTATATCTATTCGTATCTTTTAAGAAGGGCATAATTAGAAACTATTTCATTATTTTATTCCCACTTAAGTGAGAATATCAATTCCTTGTTAAATGGTTGGGAATGACAATTCCCACATAAAGTGGTATTGATAAGAAGTGAGAATTTCAATTCTAGCATCTAAAATTATATCATGTTTGGTACGCATGAAAAAAGAGTAGGAATTGCATTCCATTCCCACTCATTCTCGCGTACTAAATGAGCCCTTAGTTTATTTTTAGTAATAAAGTCAGAGTCAATTTAGATTAAAAAACAAATTTAATTTTGATTCATGATTTATTTCCTATATTACAAGGAGTCTTTTTAGAGTAGAAGTTAACACTTTCTTTTTTTTTTGTAATTCTAGTATTATTAGGAGTCTAGTTTGCTTATCTACTTAAGATGACACATGTAACCCTAAAATTAATATATCACTTTTATCAGTAAATTTATTATATTTTCTTTGGATTCAAAGCTCTCTGTGGATTTGAAAATTGTTCTTTGAAGATTCAAAGAGCACCCCTTAGTGGAATTAAAGATTTATCACTTCCGTGTCGCGTTAATAGGTATCAGAGCCTTGTTTTCGATCCGTTTGCAAGCAACGAAGCCCCTATTACCCGAACTCAGATTAAGACTCATTCAGACTAGCTTGCAATGGTAATGGAGTGTCTGAACTGGGAAGAAGTTCAAGATCTTGTTGATGGTCGTCAAAGACGTGATAGGGCTCTACATGAATTTGACAATGATTTTCGATGAATATGAAGCCCTACTCTAATATCATAGCCATAGAGACTATTCAAGATGAGATATTTATGATATTGAAAATATAAGGGTTGATTTATCATTTTTCAATGGAAAACTCGATATAGAGAGTTTTCTTGGTTGTGTTGATGAGGTGGAGAGATTCTTTGAATACTTAAGAATCACTGAAGTTCAGAAGGTTAAGCAAGTAGCCTATCGACTTAAAGATAAAGTGGCTTTTTGGTGGCAGTCATTATGCGAGGATCGAGCTTAGCAACAGAAGCAAAAAAATCTAATCATGGGTGAAGATGAAGAAGTTATTTAAAACTAATTTCCTTCCTACCTATTATTATATATTCAATCAAAATCCGAGTGTAGATTCTAACTATGATCATGCAGAGATTAAGCAGCACCAATTTGACCCTGAGCAAGACCCTGGAGTTAGGAAGAGCATTGAAGTAGCAACGAAGAAAGAAGAACCACCTTTTGAGCATAATATCATTTGCATGAGATGCACAGTGATGTAGAAGATTTGTGATGTTATCATTAATAGTCACAGTAGCAACAATCTTATCTCCTAACGTATGGTGAATAGGTTAGGTTCGAAGACAGAGAGATACCAACATCCTTACAAGATCAACTAGATTCGTAATGTTAATGATGTGCAGAATTTTGGAATGTGTCGGTACCTTTTTCTGACAGTTGCAATTATGTTGATGAGATGTTGTGTGATGTGCTTGATATAGATACTTGTCACATGCTTTTAGGTAGGCCACGTGTCACGACCCCGGTTCCAAAGGGTAATAATTTGGAACATGACTAGGCAGACAATGCCACCATTCAGCCACATTCATACCTCTAGATTTTCCAGTATACAGATATAAAGCCAAAACTACACCATATAGTATGTAACTAAGATAATAAAAGAAAAATATAGAAGAAGAAATCTCCAGAAAGACGGAGTCCAACTATAAGTTCACAACTATCCATAATGGAAAAGGGTAATAATAAAAAAAATTACATCATAGTTTAGAAAAAGTCACATGTGGCTCATAAAAAATTCTAAATTAAATAACTACCTAAACTAACTGAATTGAAGAACTGGTGGACTAAAAGGTGATCACTGTTGTTAGATTTGCTCCTTAAAATATTCTTGCTTCTGTGAAGAAAGAATAGCCCCTGAGTCTAGGGTGTACAAACCCTAGGGGAGTCAGAATACTCTCAACAAGCATGTATAATGAAAGAATTGTGCGCGTGTAAGTGTATGTAGCAAATATAAAGAAAAAAAATCTTAATTAAAGGTGATAAAAAATGCTAATTGTAGATATCAAGTAAGGTCTACCACAGGGCACAAAAGCACACTATTATTATTTTAGGTGTTATTTGAATTAGAAAAGACTATTTCATGTATATAAATCGAGTTCCCGTAAATCATCCTGGGAACACAACTTCAAATCAGGATTAACCCTTAGCCCTTATATATAACTCCGGTTATCAAGAATGTGAATGAGCTCACTTATATACATGTTATATTCTCCATGATCAAATTTCCCTTTATAAACCCCATATTTATCTAATTATTTTAGGTTGTTGTGCATAAAATATTATTCATTAACTACAGAGTTACCGTGCAATGGCTTCCGTAAAACTATGAAAAATAACTGTGACTCAAAAAATGTCCAATCAAGATGGGTGCATCGTCTGGTCAATGCTATTATAATAATGGTATTAATCAAGAGAAGCTCCTCACATCAAGATATCAATGTTGAGGGTATAGCCATGCTATGATAGCACGTTTATGAATCATATTTTTTGATAAAAGTTGTCTTCATACACAATCAATCCTATTAAATGTCACTACGTGATTAAACATGGCATTAAGTGATCCAACAAGCATCAAGATATCAAACAATATCATCATTTATTTTAACAAAGAAAAATAAATAATTAACATAATTGTTTAGTGTCAAAGTGGGTCAAACAGGTTTGATTTGATAGCATAAATATTTACAAACTGGTTTTGGTGAGCAAAAGGCCCAAACAAGTGAATTTTGGACCCAGACGGGTCTAGTATTGATAATGGGTCCGTATCGGATCACGTTGGCCTTCACAACATACTCAAAACATACCCACCAAGTCTAATGTGCTACAACGATAATGGTGTGATAGAAAAACAAATCTATTAAAACTTTATAGAAATCTTCACAAGGTTCAAAATAAATGACTTAGTTGTTGCAGACTTGAAATGAACTTTTTGGTCGTAAAATATTTCCTGACCCAAAAATAAAATAAAAATAAAAAAACTTATGAAAGGCAATAGTAATGGTTTTAAGAAGAAAGAATATATTTGTTGAACTGACTTAAATTTGAAACCCTCTATAGATAAACGTTTAATGAAGAAAGGGTATTAACTTCTTAAAAAGATTTTTTTTATTTTATGAAAATTTTAATTAAAATTAGATCATTACCTCTGGAAAATATAACGTTATGTTCTTATAAAATAAACTAGAGGTTTCATGAGATAAATATTTTATTGTATTTTTTCTTTTTAAATGGATTATTCATCAAAAGAATTGTAACATATACATAATTTTGAAAAATATAAAGTAATTAGGTAAACATATTAGGTTTGTAACAAAAATTTCTATACTAAATCTAGCCAAGAATCTTAGACAAAAGAAAAGTAAACAAAAAATACTTGCATAAATGGTGAATGATTGTTCCTACAGCACTAAAAATAAATTGTGATTAAAAAACAACTAAAATCAATTCGTCGTGATTTCTAGAAAGAAATACTAGTATTTGGATAATCAAAAAAATAAAAGATAAAAAATTCTTGTCGAGGAATAACTTAAACTCTAAACTTAAAAATCCCTATACGTTCCATGTGCTTGAGTACCCTATCCTCAAAGTTTTTTCTCTCGGTTCTATTATTTTTTTCATCTTCGTTTGTTTTTTTCGAGTGTTACTGTGAAGAAAAGGTAGCGGAGATGGATAGACTTTCTAAAGAGATAAGGTTGTTAGATAGTTAGATATTTTATAGGATGAGGGGTTTATTTATTAAACATGGGTTTAGGAATTATCTTAGTCACGTTCCAAAAATTAGGTATTACATCTTACCCACCTAAGAAAAGGAAACTTCATCCTTGAAATTAAATCCAAGCACATGAGAAACTAGACGTTACCGGTAATAAAGAGATGTGGATAGCTGACGAATATCATCCTCTCGCTCCTATGTTACCTCACTAGCTCCACGGTGTCCCCAAGATACTAATACTATAGGGATAGTCTTATTCTTGAGGATCTTCTCTTGTTTGTCCAAAATCTTCATTGGTCTCTCCTCATATGATAGTTTCGTCCCAATTTGAAGGTCTGTGATGTGTAGGACGTGGGTCTTAGCTCGCACATATCGTCGAAGCTAAGATACGTAGAATACAACATGCACTCCCTCCAACGATAGAGGAAAATCTAGTCGGTACGTCACATCTCCTACTCTCTCCAATATCTTGAATGGACCAATGAAATAAGGACTAAGCTTCCTACGACTGCCAAATCTAATAACTCCTCTAGTTGGGGATATCCTCAAGAAGACATGCTCTTTAACCTGAAACTGTAGAGGTCTCCTTTTAGCATCAACATAACTCTTTTACCTATACTGAGCTGACTTAAGGTGATACGTATCATCTTTATCTTCTCCACTGTCTACACTATTATCTCAGGCCCTAGCAGACGCCGCTCTCCCAAGTCATCCTAACAGGTAGGAGATCTACATTTTCTCCTATATAAAGCGTCATAAGACGCCATCTAGATACTGGCCTGGTAACTGTTATTATTGTTGGCCTCTTTGTTTTAATGATGTTTAACAAACAATTTACCACTAATATTGTTTATCTAGTATTTTTGTTTTCTTATTTATTGCAGATAAACAATGAGTTGGAGGATGGATGAAATCAAGCATTCACGATCATATCTAATGGAGGTTGGCGGAATAGTGGAGTGAAGCTATGCAAATCCAAATTAAAATTCAAGTTCAACTTCATCCACGAGTTAACCAAGTCAAGCATATTAAAGACCAATTTAGCTTGGGTAAATTAGTTTAGGATTTATACTTGCGTGTTAATACTTTAAGCTCAATATCACACATACACATAATTCCTGATTTTGAGTAATTTTGATAAAATATCGAGTTATTAGTTTTTGGCCTTAACAACCATTATATACATATTCTATTAAGTCTATAAAATTATTTTATAAGGTTTTAAAATATTGTTTAACTTAATAGTTAAAAATCAAGAAGTTTATGTACACATGTATTGACAAGTTTTGCAAAATACATGAGTTTTCACAAATAAGAAATTTAATTTGAGAAATTCTTTTTCTAACATATTTAATTTCATGTTTATAAATTTTTCCCAAAGTTTTATCAATTTTGGAATTAATTTGTTATGTTTAATTGAATTTACAAAATCAAGTTTTAAATAAGTTCATGTTCGTGTGCATGTTCGTGCATGTTTTTGTAAAGTAGATGAGTTTTCACAATTGGGAAATGTAATTTAAAAAATTTCTTTGTTTACATGTTTATCTTCATATATACAAACATTTTCTCAAGTTTTACTAATTTTAGAGTTGTTTTGTTAATTTCAATTGAATTTACAAAAACGAGTTTTTAGCAGTTTTTTAGGAGCTGTATATCTATGTTCAAACAATTATTTCTCACAAATGAGAAGTGATATTTTACATATTCTCTTCTAACATGTTCATATACATGTTTAGAAACTTCTCTCAAAATTTTATGATTTTTAGAATTGATTTACTATATTTAATTAATTTTACAAAGATAGACACGCAGAAAAATCAGATCTGCCAGACTGCTACAGTACCCACGGTCGACCGTGCAGGTTACCATTGCATAACGACTCTATTTTTCCTGGTTCTAATTTTTTGGAGATTTGCCTCATTTTTTGGGCATTTCTTTGGCTTTGGGTTGTTGTCTTGAGTTCTTATAAATACCCATCATCCCTCAACACTTATAATGATCCAAGATAAGTTTTTAAATAAGTTTAAGGGTTTTGAGGTTTGTTTAAAAGAGTTTGTTTACAAGAGTTTATTTGTGAAGAAAGTTTCACAATGGCTTGAGGAAGATCACCAATAGTGTTTGAGCATCCAACTCTTCTCCCTCTCTCTCTTTATCCATAGAGAATTTTTCTTAAATTTAATTCTAGCATTTTATATATTTTGATCTTAATTTCATAAGCTAGATTTCATATTGAGTATTAATTGTTTCTATTGTATCTCTTTGTTCACACACAACCATTAAGCTTATTGTATTTACATTCATAGTATATTTTGGTTGTGGAATTATGACATAGAGTGTGGGCTTAATTGAGTTCTCATCTATTGTAGAGAACAATTTATTTGTATTGTGAGCCTAATTGTGTAGATCACTTTATAATACACTTGTACACCGAGAGGAGTGTGTGGTGAGAGACGGGGTCGTCCTAAGAAGAGTGAGGTAGGTGATAATGCTTAGATGTAGGTTATAATTCCTAACACTTGAGGGAGACACGAGCTAGAGGCCAATACTTAGAGGGTGTAAAGTGTGATTACAAAAGTATGAGATTGTAGAGTTTTCGGTTAGCTAGAAAACAGTATTGTGAGGTGTAAACATTTTTTGGGTAAGCGTAAAAAACCCGGTGTGATAGTGGATTTCTCCCCAATAGTGGGGGAGCGGAGACGTAGGACTGAAGGTATGAACTCCGAGATCATCTTTGTGTGTTTGTGATTGCCTTGGCATCTCACTTGTGCTTATTGTTCATTTCATTCTTGTCGCCATTATCTATTGCTCATAGTGATCACCATCTTGTTTGTGTTTATATTACCCTTAGTTTCATATCCTCGCACATATATCTCATAATATGTATCATTGTTAGGATATTGCAATTTTTTCATATTGCATATTGTTGCTCATAACATATTGTATATCTATCTTGCAAGAATAATATTTAAATTGGTTTTAAATCGGCATAAAATAAGATTAGATTAGCATAAGTCCCTAATCACTCCCCTCTAGGGTCTAACAATTATAAGAAAATTCCACCAAGTGTAAGTGGTCTTTCCGAGAGCCCTTGAAATCCAGCATGCATACTCGCAACATGTCCTCCAGAATCTATATAGTCCTCTCTGATTGTCCATCTGTCTGAGGGTGGTAAACTGTGCCTTAACTTAGTCCAGTTCCAACACACTGCTGCAAGATCTTCCAAAAGTGTAATAAAAATGTGTATCTCTATCAAACACAATAATAACCAGTACCCCATACCAGCGTACTATCTCCCTCATGTACAGCTCCGCTAAACTCTTCATTATCTGTCCAACTCGAAATAGTATGAAGCGAGCCAACTTGGTTAGTCGGTCTACCACTACCTATACGACATTATTTCCCTTCTAGCTCCTCGGCAGGGTTGTGACAAAGTCCGTTATAACATGTTCCTACTTTTACTCGGGAATAAGAAGGGGCTGCAATAATTCGGTGGTCCTCTGATGCTCAGGCTTCACCTGCTGACATAGTTGGCATTTTAACACAAATCAAGCTATCTCCATCTTCATTCCTGCCCACTAATAATGCTCTCTCAAGTCCTGATACATCTTTGTGCCTCTTAGATGAATAGAAAGCACTGAACTGTGTGCCTCCTCTAGCAATTCTCTCCTAACTTTACCCTTAGGCGCACACAATCTACCACAAAATCACAGAGATCCATCCTCATGTATCTGTAGATCAGTTCTCTCCCTAGACTCTACTTGTTTCTTAAATTTTTGGTACCAAGCATCCTCGAATTAGGTAGCCTTAATCCAGTCTTCTAGAGTTGACTGTAAATGCAAACTCATCAACTATATGTCTGTCCCAGGCAATATAATCTCCATGTTCATTCTCCAAAATCAGCTACCAACTCCCGTTGTCTTGTGAGTCTCATCGCCACAGGCTTCTTACTCAAATAATCTAGCACCACATTAAACCATCCTAGGTGATATTATAAATCAAGATAATAATCCGCCATAAGCTCTAACCACCTAAGCTGCCTCATGTTGAGCTCCTTTTGAGTGAAGATCTACTTTAACTTTTATGATATGTGTACACCTCCACTCTATGCCCTAAAAGATAGTGCCACCATGGCTTCAATGCAAAAATAACCACCGTCAACTCCAGATCATGAACTGGGTAGTTCCTCTCATGCGTCTTCAGCTATCTAGATGCATAAGCTACTACCTTCCCATGTTGCATCAGAACATAACCTAAACCCAAACTAGAAGCATCCATGTGTACTACATATCCTCTTAACTCATTCGAAATTGTCAAAACTGGTGTTGTCGTCAACTTCTTCTTCAACTCCTAAAATGCTGCTTGACATTCTTGAGTCCATAGAAACTTGACCTCCTTTCGAGTCAACCTAGCAAGTGGTCCTACAATCTTAGCGAAATCCTTTATGAATTTCCTGTAGTATCTAGCTATCCCTAAGAAACTCCTCATTTCTGTCACTGATGTAGGCAGATCTAACCTCAACACCGTATCAACCTTCTTTCGGTCTATAGAGATACCTACTCCTAAAATCACATGCCCTAAAAAGGACACTTGCTCCAGCCAGAACTCACACGTGTTCAATTTTCCATAGAGCTTCTCCCTTTGCAGGATTTCCAACACCGTCTATAGATGTTCTGCATGATCTTCCTTGGTCTTAGTGTATACAAAAATGTCATCGATAAACACCACCACAAACTGCTCAAGATACTAGGAAAACACCTTGTTCATCAAGCTCATAAATATAGATGGAGAATTTTCCACTCTGAATGACATCACCAAGAATTCATAATATCGGTACCGTTTGTAGAATGCAGTCTTGTGTATGTCTTCCTTTCTCACGTTCAGTTGATGATAACCTAACCTGAGTTTCAACTTAGAAAACACCCTAGGTTCTCCAAACTGATCAAAAAGATCATCCATAATAGGAATTGGGTACTTATTTTTATGGTAACCTAATTCAACTCCCTATAGTCAATACACATCGTTCAGCTACCGCTTGGCTTTGGCATTAACACTACTGGTGCTCCCTAAGGTGAAGTACTAAGCTTGATAAATTTCTTATCGAGATACTCTAGGACCTATTTTCATAACTCCTTTAAATCTGCTATCCACATCTGATAAGACAATTTTGAGATAGGTGCAACTCCTGGAATTAGATTGATGACAAACTCTATATCTCAATCTGATGGCAGACCCGACAACTCATCAGGAAAAACATCAAAGAACTTCTCAACAATTTTTGGTATGGGCTTCTCCTCTACCTCTATCCAGGTTAATACTCCATCCGTGCCTGCTCAATACTCTGGCTGCTCCATCACTTTACTACCGCTCATAAACTCAAACTCTAGGTAATCTGGTATCTTGAACACCTTGCTTCTATGTCGACAGTCAATAATCACGTGGAAGTTGTAGAGCCAATCCATCCCCAAAATAACATCGAACCCGTTAGTTTCAATCATCAACAAGTCTACAAATAACTCCCTACCACAGACTACCATTTGACATTTCTTACACTCCCTACTAGACATTAACATCATGCTACCTGTATGGATATTCTAGCCAGCATCTAAATTATCACATGGTATGATGTGTTGTGCAATGAACTGAGCGGATATAAAACAGTATGATGCCCCAAAATTAAATAGGGTAAATGCAGGGACTGAATAAACCAAAATGGTACTTGCGACTACATTACCGGATGTGCCTTCCTACTCAGCGGTGAGTATTAGAACCTAACCCTGTCTTTGTTGTTGTTGATTCTACTAACAATATTGCCCTGAGCGCCTCTGCTGATACTCCGGCTGGTATGGGTGCTGGAACTGGGGACCTCCCCACTGTCTCTGGCGTTGAACTTGTTGCCCCCTCTGATGTTCACGAAACATCTATGGCTGAGTAGGAAGTGATAGCCTACACTGTTGTCCACCATGTCTAGCCTGCCTTGCTGGTACTATCGCTCCACCTAAAGATCCTCCTGAAACTCCTCTATTAGGACAAATGGTAAACTGATGATCCACCACCCCACATGCTAGGCACAACCCATTAGCTTTTCTGTAGTCCTTCATCAAGTGCCCCAACTTGCTGCAAAAATAGCAAATCATGTTGGTTGGCTATGGATCTGGTCTCAGAGTCCCTATCTACTGGCGCTTGGTTGGTGCTCCTCCTGTTTGAGGCTTCTACTGGTTACCTCCTGATATCTGTGCCGCAGGGCGCTTGTTGGATCCTCTCTTCATCGAGTTCATGATCTTAATCAGTTGTTCTGCTTTTCGAGCTACCTCTAAGACATCCGCATAAGTCCTAATCCCCTTTTGACTGTAAATTTGTGTCTGGATCTCAAAAATTAAGATCCTACATGAACCTTTGTCCCTTATCCATCTCATTAGACATCATGCTTGGGGCAAACTTGCTGAGCTTAGCAAATTCTGTTACATACTCATCTACAATACTAGATCTCTGTCTCAGCATAACAAATTGTCTCTGCATCTCAAGCTGAGCAGTCTTAGGGAAAAATATCACTAGGAAGCACTCCCAGAATGTCTCCCATGAAGTCGGCTTAGGAAGCTTCTCCTCTTCTATGTCCTACCAATTTCTAGCTACATTTGAGAGCTGTAGCTGTACAATATCGACTCTATCTTTATCCGATATTTTAGATGCCCTCAATAGGTGGTCCATTGTCTGCAGCCACATTTCGGCCTCATATTTGCCTTCAAGCCCATCAAAGTATTATGGGTTAAGCTTCTGAAAATTAGACACATTACCTAACCTTACAGCTTCCTGCTACCCATCCCTCTGACGATTATGAGCTACTAACTCCCTAATCGCTTCTACAATATCAGCCTGATCGACTTGCTGTCCCTCAGGGCTAACTAGAGTAGTGGGGCGACATTTTGGGGCCATAGTGATTACCTGAAATGAGATTGGTCAAAATTAGGACTTGAGAATCAAGGTATTGGGAGTCAAAGAATGTATTTCTGAAAAGGAAAGAACCTATTCTATACATGCTCTATTTTTGACCCCTTTTTTTTGGTATACAGGATGAGCCAATAATTGCCAAACCTGGCTTGATACTAATAAAAACATTGTCATTACCCCGGTTCCAAAGGGTAATAATTTGGAACGTGACTCGACCAACAATGTAACCATTCAGCTACATTCAATCCTCTAGATTATCATGTATATAGATATAAAGCCAAAACTACACCACATAATATGTAACTAAGATAATAAAAGAAAAATATAAATGAAGAAAACTTCAGAAAGACGGAGTCCAACTACAAGTTCATAACTATCCATAATGGAAAAGAGTAATAATAATAAAAAATTACATCATAGTCCAGAAAAAAAGTCACATATGGCTAAAAAAAAGTCTAAATCAAATAACTGCCTAAACCAACTGAACTAAAAAAATGATAGACTAAAAGGTGATCACGGCCGCTGGATTTGCTTCTCAAAATATTCTCTCTTCTGTGAAGAAAGAATATCCCCCGAGTCTGGGGTGCGCAAAACCCAGGGGAGTCAGAAAAATCTCAACAAGCATGTAAAATGAGAGTTGTGCTCGTGTAAGTGTATGTAGTAGGTATAAATAAAAAATAAAATCTCAATTAAAGGTGATAAAAGAAAATGCTAATTGGAGAAATTAAATAAGGTCTACCACAGGACACAGAAGCACATTATTATTATTTTAGGTATTATTTGAATTAGAAAAGAATATTTTATGTATACAAATCGTGTTCCCGTAAATTATCCCGGGAACACAACTTCAAGTCAGGATTAACCCTTGGCCCTTAAATATAACTCTGGATATCAAGAATGCGAATGAACCCGTTTATATACACGTTATATTCTCCGTCCAATTCCCCTTTATAAACCCTACATTTATCTATTTATTTTAAGTGGATGTGCATGAAATATTATTCACTAACCGTAGAGTTACCGTGGAATGATTTCCGTAAAACTATGAAAAATAAATGTGACCCAAAATATGTCCAATCAAGATGGGTGCATCATCTGGTTAATGCTATATAATAATATTATTAATCAAGAGAAACTCCTCACATCGGGATATCGATGTCGAGGGTATAGCCATGCTATGATAGCATGTTTATGAATCATATTTTTTGATGAAAGTCGTCTTCATGCACAATCAACCCTATTAAATATCACTAGGTGATCAAACATAACATTAGGTGAACCAACAAGCATTAAGAAATCAAACAATATCTTCATTTATTTTAACAAAGGGAAAATAAATAATTAACATAATTATTTAGGGTCAAAGTGGGTCAAACGGGTTTGATTTGATAGCATAAAAATATACAAAACTGGTTTTGGTGAGCAAAAGGCCCAAAAGGGTTTAGTTTGGAACCCAAACGTGTCTAGGGTTGATAATGGGTCTGAAACGGGTTAGGTTCGCCTTCACAAAAGACCCAAAAAAATTATTTTTGTAACAATGAATGCTCATATGGGATTTGAACCCCATACCTCCCCAACATCAGCTCAATCACATAACCAACAAGTCCAGTGTGCTACAACGAAAATGGTGTGACAAAAATGTATTAAAACTTTATATAACTCTTCATAAGTTTCAAAATAAATGACTTAGTTGTTGCAGACTTGAAATGTGCTTTTTGGTCATAAAATATTTCTTGACCCAGAAATAAGAATAAAAAATAAAAACTTTTATAAAAAGTATTACTAATGGTTCTAAGAAGAAAGAATTTATTTGTTGAACTGACATAAATTTGAAACCCTTTGTAGACAAATGTTTAATGAATGAAGGGTATTAACTTGTTAAAAGGATTTTTTTTCAATTCATGAATTTTTTAATTAAAATTAGATTATTACCTCTGGAAAATATAACATTATGTTTTTATAAAATAAACTAGAGGTTTCACGAGATAAAGATTTTATTGTATTTTTTTCCTTTTAAATGGATTATTCATCAAAAGAATTGTACCATATACATAATTCTAAAAAAATATAAAGTAACTAGGTAAACTTATTAGGCCTACAACAAAAATTTCTACACTAAATCTAGCCAATAATCTTCGACAAAAGATAAGTAAACAAAAAAATATATAAATGGGTACGATTGTTCCTACAACACTAAAAATAATTGTGATTAAAAAACAACTAAAATCAATTCACCATAATTTCTAGAAAGAAATACTAGTATTTTGATAATCAAAAAAATTAAAAGATAAGAATTGCTTGTCGAGGAATAATTTAAACTTTGAACTTAGAAATCCCTATCCGTTCCCTGTGCTTGAGTGCCCGATCCTTTGATTTTTTTTCTCTCGGTTCTCTTTTTTTACTCTTTGTTTGTATTCTTTTGGGAGTTACTTTGAAGAAAATGTAGAGGAGATGGATAGACTTTTAAAGAGATAATGTTGTTAGATAGTTAGATAATTTTTAGGATGTGAGTTTATTTGTTAAACATGGGTTTAGGTATTATCTTAGTCGCGTCCAAAAATTAGGTATTACATCACAGATGTTAGACATTGGTGCATATAATTTGCATGTAATTGACACACTTGACATCGTCGGGCGTAGTTGACTGCATTTTTTACCATAGTTGGCCAGTAATATCCTATTCTCCTAAGTCGGTCACAGAGTTTAGGACCGGGATGATGTGCACCGCATGTCGCATCATGCGCCTCTTTGAGTACTTGTTCCGCTTCTTTATTAGATAGACAACGGAGTAATAGACCATCGTACGACCGTCGATACAGCATTTGTGCTACAGTGTTGTAGTAAAATCTCGGCGCTCTTCGCCGAATCGAATCCATTTCTCTTACACCTTCAGGCAATATACCATGCAGAACGTAATCGATAATAGGAAAACGCCAATCTCGAACTTCAGGTTCAACTCTTGTTGAGTACGCTTCTTTAGCAATCGCATCGTAGATTAGAACAATAAGCTGGTGAGTCCTCACTGTAATTAATTGCTCTGTTTCGGGAGGTTGAGCCAAAGATACCGACAATGCCGCCAATACGTCTGCATATGCATTTTGGAGACGTGGAACGTACTCGATGAAAAATTCTTCAAATGAGTTTTCCATCTCGATGGCCACCTGGTGGTATGGAATCAGGTCCCGATTTCTGACTTCATACTCTTCTCGTATCTGATTAACTACCAATTGAGAATCCCCAAAAGCTTCAAGGTATTCGACCCCCAGCTCTTTAGCAAAATTAAGTCTAATTATCAATGCATTGTACTCAGCCACATTATTAGAGCATGGTTCGGTCAATGAGTATGCTCTAGGTAAGACATGCTTTTCCAGCGAAACTAAAATGACCCCCACTCCTGAGGAGATTTTAGAACTTCCGGGCGCACTCGCCACGTTGGTTGCGCGGGAAGCCCCATCAAAGTAACTGCCACACTTGTTGATGTGAGGTTGTATTAACTTCGTGAGTTTCATCTGGCAGATCATCGTACAACTCGACTACATCTTTCGTAGGGTTTTCTGCCAGAAGATAGCAAATAGCTCGTCCCTTAACTGATTTTTGTTGCTTGAAATATAAATCATATTGCGATAAGAGTAAAGCCCACCTGGCTAGACACCAATTCATGGAAGCCGGTTGGGTCATGAATACTCGGATTGGGTTTATGTTAGAAATAGCATAAATTATCTGTCCAACTAAATAATGTCGTATTTTCTGGATTACAAATACTAGGGCAATGCATTCTTTCTCGATCATCGGATAACGAGATTCAGCTCCTACCAGTGTGCGACTCAGATAATACACCGCTTGTTCGTGACCGTTATCGTCGTCTTGTGCAAGTAATGCACTTAACGAATGGCTCGTCGCTTTGACATAAATCAAAAATGGTCTGCCCGATTTCGGTGCAACGAGAATAGGTGGATTCGCTAGATATGTTTTAATATCTTCGAATGCTTTCTGACATGCTTCATCCCAAATGAATGACACGCCTTTCTTTGTAAGTTTAGAGAACGGTTGATATTTTCCGGACAGATTTGATATAAACCGACGGATATATGCCAGTCGACCTTGCAGCCCTCTGAGTTCTTTAAGATTTCTCGGGGGTTGTAATTCATGTATCACCTTCACTTTATCAGGATCAATATGAATACCTTTTGTAGTGACGATGAACCCTAGAAATTTACCGCTAGACATTCCAAGAAAGGACTTAGTCGGGTTCATCTTTAACTGATGATTCCTCATAAGATCGAACATCGTCTTCAAATCGTTAATATGGTCGTTTTTATCCCGGCTCTTAACGACAAGATCATCGACGTAGCATTCAACGGTCTTTCGAAGGTGTTCTTGAAAGATCTTTGTCATTGCTCGTGGGTACGTAGCACCGGCATTCTTCAAACCGAAAGGCATAACAGTATAACAAAAGACGCCAAGAGGTGTTCTGAATGCTGTATGCTTTTCATCGTCCGGGTGCATCTTGATTTAATTATATCCAGAAAATCCATCCATAAATGACATTCTCTCGAATTCACACGTGTTGTCAATAATGACATCTGTAATTGGTAGAGGAAAGTCGTCTTTAGGACAGGCGGTATTCAGATCTCTAAAGTCAATACAGATTCCGATTTTTTCATTCTTTTTAAGGACTGGAACGATATTATCTAGCCATTCAGGATGTTGTTCTTCTCTGACAAAACCCGAATCAATCAATTTCTTGACTTCAGTTTCTATTGCCTCCATAATTTGTGGACGAAACCATCTCTGTTGTTGTTTGATGGGTTTAACATCTGGTTTAATGTTAAGGCTGTGCATTGCTACATTTGGATCGAGTCCCGGCATATCTTCGTAATTCCAAGCGAACACGTCAATATACTCTCTAATGAGGGTGATTAGTTCTTTTTTCTCATCCGGTGGAAGATCACCACTAATAAATATAGGTTTCAGATTACTTTTGTCACCCATATTAACTTGAACTACTCTATCCCCAGTAGGAGGCTCTCTTTTCTCAAATCGATTGCCATATTGGATATTCATGTAATGTATCCAGGGATCTTCCTAAGTAGGCAACTGATCGTCTCCTTCTGTTGTGGAATGATCAACTGTTGCCATGTTTGACATTAGAGTTTTGAATCTTTCCCCAATGCTCACATCAGAATCCTAGGTAGAAGCATCGGATGAATGCCCACTCTTATTTATTAGTTGGCTAATGATCTGCTTGCAATATTCATCAACAGATGACGAAGTATAACCTAGACCTCTTTTATGACTGTAATAATTATCCGGTTTACCTTTTAGTACATAGGCAGGACGGGGTGGAACCCTAACACCTTGACCAAAATGAAGACCTTCACCGAGCGAGAGGTCATAGCCTTGGCTCGTCATGTAACCATTCGCTTGTGAACTGTACCGAGAGAAATGTCGCCCGGGTCCTTCATCATTTGAATTAGTGTCTACGAAGAGATCTGGAGTAGGTGATGGTTCCCCTTTTCCAAAGACTATTTCTTTTTCACCCCTTGTCTTTGCCGGTAGGATCATAGTTGTTCCGAATGATCTTTGAATATGTTTTGTTGTCGTACAAGACGAACGAAGTGGTATATGTAGACTAGGGTCGTCATACAATTCCTGCATTACATCATCGAGACAATGCGAGTACTCTAAATCATTCTTTATTATTTCATAGACAAGTTGCCAGTTACAACTTTCATCCGACGATTCATCACCGTCAAGATCGATTACAAGAGGTTCAATGTCATTAAGTACAATACCTTCACTATAATCGAGCCCGGCTTCGGTATCAGTTTCTTCTCCGCTGTCCGTACCATGGGCCGATGGTTCAGTATCGGATTCAGCACCGTAAAGAAGGGAGTCAGTAAAATAATTTTCTAACCCCTTAAACGGTTGCTTATCCGCGACCATCGTCTTAATCTCGTTGTTAGTGTCGACATATTTCAGACACTGATGGAGGGTAGAGGGAACTATAAGATTACTGTGGATCCATGGGCGACCCAACAGTAAGTTATATGAAGTTTCAGCATCAATCACATAGCAAGTGACCTCCGACTTCAAATCTCCAAGCTGACACTTCACTAGGATTTTCCCCAACGGCCTTGACCCACTAGTGTTAAATCCGTAAATAACGGTTCCTGTAGAGGCTAGCTTGTTGGCGGGGATTCCGAGGTGGTACATCAATCGTAGCGGCATAATGCTGACAGCGAAACCCGGGTCCACTTGAATCCGGTTGACAACGCTCGAACCGATATATCCAATAAAATATAAAGGTCTATCATGCTTCGAGTTCTTAACTTGCATATCTTCTTTCGTGAAAGCAATGCAAGAAAATTTAGTGGCTGCTAGATTACAATGCTGAATTGATGACTCTGGCTCTTCAGGAGTTGGCTTAATTTGAGTGAGGAATACTTCAGAATCAGCCAAGGCTTCTTGTAAAGCTTCTCTGGTATCTTTCGAGAGGCGTAATAACTCGTACAGCGTGATCCTTGCTGGGATATTAGATAACTGAGTCATGACATCGAAGCGGTATAGAGTATTCGAGCTTTCTGGTTTATCTAGTCCGATCGGTCGGTTGAAACGAGACTGCCTCGGAACTTGAACTTCTTTGTGTTGAGGTTCCTTCTCCTTTTTCTTATCAACTCTTCGAGACTTTTCGGTTGCTACGGGTGGGGTTGTAACTACCCCCAGCTCTGTCAAAGTCTTAGTAGGTATAGCTTTCACTACCCCCTGCTCGGCTAATTGCTCGGATGCGCTCGGGTAGTTGAAACTGTATTCATTTCCACTTCTAGTAGCGAAAACTTCCTTCTCTTCTTCCAAAAGGGGTAAAGCTGGAATCTCTTCATCATTCTTCTCAGGGATTACCGAGGCTCCATAACAGGACTTCTCTTTTCCTTAACTTTTAACTTCTTCTTTGATGTGGATGTTGTCCACTGTTCATCCTCAAGCAAATCCGGATGAACCCAAAGGATTTCGCCGTTGGGGGTTGTGTGAGATACAAGCCCTTTTTGGCGCTGTCTATGAGGATCATCATTGATGGTCTGCATTTTGATCTTTGATACTGGTTCGGCTTGAAACCAGGATAAAGGAACCGATCCGAAGCTAATAGACACCGCATTTGCAACTACCTTCTTCTCCTTTGGTTTCGACGTCACGATACCAACATCGATTAAGGTTTGTATTTTATCTTTTAAGACATAACACGCCTTAGTGGGATGGTGGACCCTTCTGTGATATGCACAATACTTCGGATCATTAGTCTTCTTTGCTTCTTCTTAGTTTGTGACCGGTGGAAGCTTGAACTTATTGTTGTCTAAGAGATATTTGATGATAACTAGTACTTCATCATCCTTGAAAGAATACTCCTTCGGGAATCTGGGCTCTGAAGTCTTAGGTTGTCTCTGTGGCTGTTAGTTCTGATTTGGTGCCAATTAGAAGGATGACTACTGTGGTTATTGTTGTGGCTGTTGTGATGTTTGTTACGCATCAACAGCAGCCGCAAAACCTCTTCCTCTGCCTCGAGGGTTAAAATTTTGTTTTTGAGGATTATCTAGTGGTAGTCCTCTCTCCAACTTCTTTCTCTTGAGGAAGCGCTCAGCTTGTTCACCTCTCACTTTTAATTCTTTCCACGTTTTAGAGGGCACAACCCCCATGACTTCTAACACATCCAGCGACAAGTTATTGTGACATGTCTGTAGGATGAACTCTTCTGTGAGTGGATCTCGACAGTTTACCGCTTTATTCCGGAACCGCTTGACGAAGACATCAACTAACTCCCCATCCTTCGGCTTCTCGTCCAACAATGTGCCAATAGAGATCTCAGTGTCGTCGTCGAAGAAATTGGTGAGGAACAATCCTTCTATATCCTCCCAGCTAGTGATACTCCCGGGTTTAAGACGTCGGTACCAATCGAAGGTAGTCCTACGAAGGGTTCCTACGAATGATTGAACCATCAAAGCTTCGTTTCCAGATATAGCGCCAAGATGCAACTTGAAATAAATCAAGTGCTGAGTTGGTAAACCCCTGCCATCAAAAGGAGTAAAGTTAATCAAATTAAACTTTGGGGGCTAAGGAATCAGATCCCACTCCCTCGGGTACGGGTATGGAATGCCCGTTTTCTTTACTTCTTGGGCCGTCATCAGAGCATTGACTTTGCTTTCAAGATCTTGCATCTTCTTGTCTTCTTCCTCACTCTTCTTTAAGTAAATTTGAGGAGCTTGAGTGGATGATTTAGCCGGACCGCTTCCGAAATTGTCTTTATCCAGAGGATGATCAGCAAAGATAGTCTCATCTTCTTCATTATCCACTCTCATCTTCTTCATTATCCACCTCAGCTATACGTACAGGTATAACGTTACGCTGACTGGATTCTGCCTTTTGGCTCGATTCCGGTTGATGTTGTTGAGCTTGCAAATCTCGCATCTGCTGCATTGTCAACTCCATCTCGATTTTGATTTCAGCTCTAATTTCCTCGCGTTGTTTAGCTAACGCTTCCTGCAGTATCTGAGCCAATTGATCCGGCGTGATTGCGAACGATTCTCTGGTTCGCCCAACACTGGACGTGGTATCATCCGAAGCAACGGCAGAACAAGTATCTGATGGTTCCTCCTCTGAAGATAACCCCTTGTGCATTCTCTTGTAGTCTCGACGTCGGTTGGCTCTTCGTTGTAACCGTGACATTCTTTGAGAGAGACCCCGCTCAACTCTCCCTTCCGGAGAGAAATCAGGGTCAGGGTTGACTAATAGTTGCTTTCCTCTACCGGTCATGTTAATAGTGACCTCAGGGAATTCATCTCGTTGAATCACAGATTTCTTCTTGTTGAAGCACCTCATTTTGGGTTTTGACGTTTCAGTGGAAAGTCTTTGAAATACGGAGACTCTTGTTGGTTTAGTTTCGGAGCAACCACATTCTGTCAATACTGTCTTAATGAGCCTCTCGCAGGCGCAATGAGACTCATCTTCTCGGATAATTCTTTTTCTTGAGTTATTGTTTTGATAGTACAGCTCATCGTTATTGTGATTTGAGCAACTTATCTTTTGTTTTTTAACCTTGTTAACATGCACAGGACGACTAGTCGTCGCCTCTGGGCGATCCAAGATTGAATTCTTAAATCCACCCCCTTACGAGCATGGAGTCTTCATAGGTCCTAAACGAGAGTGGATTGGTATTTTCTCGTTTCGGACTTGTCCAGTTCTAACAGGCGGATATTTACGACCCCCTGCATAAGAAACTACCAAAGGTTTATTTGCTGGATCTGAGTGTTCTTTTATTGAGGTTTTACCTCAATCGTCAACCAAAGGACCGAGACGATCCACCATTGTAATCTTAAATTTTGATAGGTCTGGACTAACCCAGGGCTTTGCTGGTGATGTAGTAGACGGACCCAGAACGGATGTTTGTAGTGTCTTCGGAATCCAAACTTTACGGTTCCTTGGTAGCTCTTCAGACACTGTCTTTTTCTTTCCTTCTTGCACCTGTTGACGAAGGGCACGAGCGCGAGCAGCCTTTGCCTGACGTCTTTGTATACGCTCTTTGAGGGTCGAACGGGCCCTTTTGATCAGAGTCCATTCCTCCGTCGTAAGCTGTGCAGAAATATGATTAGTTTGCCGTTGAGGCAACTGGACCGCTTTGTGCTTCCTCGACTCTAGGTCTGCATAGTAATGGACCCCGTCGGTTTGTTGTAAGGCCTTAGCCAGTTGACGAGCACGGCGCTGGCGTTGTCTTTGACGAGCTCTTTTCTTCAGTGTCGACTGGCCATGATTCAATGACTCCTTAATTGGTGCAGAATCACTTGGAGCAGAGATGTTACAAGCAGATTCCTTAGCGACGATCGGGCAAGAACATTCATCTGTGGTTTTCATCGGAGTTGAACACTGGATAGCTTTCTTGGAAGATGGAACCTTCCTATACTTACGAGGTGAGGAAGGTTTTGAGGATGAGGATGACAGGTACTCCTTGAATTTTGCCTGATCGAACTCATATTCGATCTCTTCGTTGATCACAATCTTGATCAGTTGCGACACTACGGCCTCGGTAGCGAGACCGTTAGCTCCCACTGTGGTTGCCAGTTTGTTTTCAGTGAAAGTCATTTCCATTGTCGATTCCATTAAAACTTCGATCGTTTACAGAGAATTACAATGAAAAAATTGATAAAATTACAACTTTCGAGAAAATAACACAAAAATCGTTTATTGACTTTTGCTTTGTGGGACTTTGCCTGTGCCGGGAGTGCTTTGGCTCGTGGACCACCTATTCACAGATTGTGAGGGGGTTTGGAGATCCTTCCTTCGTTTATCGAAGTAGGGATTTGAAGTGAATATCTTATCAATGTAAGATGTTCACTCTTCCAAAGATCAAGTTTGAGCTTAGATCTCTAGGAATCACCAAACAATATTTATGAAAGGTGAAAACTCTCTCTCTCTTCCTCAAAATCACCAAAAGCTCAAGTCTTTATGCTCTAATCTGCTCTCTGTCCTTTATTCCGTGTCTAGGGAAGTCTTTATAGGGATAGGAGTGCACAACAGTGGAAACGGGGACGAAATAACTGATCAAGTGACTGCTCTTTGGGCGCGCCAGTCCACACTGTCACGGCTATTGGCGCGCCAGTGTGGGCTGGCGTGGCCAAAGAGGCCATTATAGCCACGTTCCCATCGTGCTTAAAACCATCCTTCCATGTCTTTTAACCACTTTTTTCGTGATTTAACTACCTGTCCACATCAGCACACGTTTTTTTTATCATAGCACCACGTGGACTTTGGAGAATCATCATATAACTGCTTTGTAACCGCCGCGACACCCAATGTAGTTTGCGCGTCACCATAGGCTGTCGCGCCTAAGGCGCGTCACCATGTGCTGTCGCGCCTAAGGCGCGTCACCATGGCCTGACGCGCCTAAGGCGCGTCACCATGTGCTGTCGCGCCCTAGGCGCGTCACCATGGGTTGCTTGTCGGTGTATTTTATCGTTGCATGCACATTGTTCTCTTCTCAGCTTGAGTTGTGTTTGGATATCTATGAGCATATTTTAAAGCTTACAAAGACGACATTTAGAATTTCAGGTCGGAGACTTAGTTATGTTGAAAGTATCACCGATAAAGGGCGTTCAGCGCTTTAGTAAACGGGGGAAGCTTGCCCTGAGATATGTTGGTTCTTTCCGGATCATCGAGCGCATTAGAGCTGTTTCTTACAGGTTAGACCTACCAGCATCAATGTCGAGTGTACACAATGTTTTTTATATTTCGATGCTTAAGAAGCACCTGCGAGATGATGAGCAGCAGAGAGTGATTGACTCACCAGAGATTGAGATTCAGGATGACATGACTACCGTAGAGATTTCGGTATGCACACTTGCTAGAGAGAATAAAAGCTTAGAAATAAAGTCATTCCATTAGTGAAAGTACAGTGGAACCGGTAAGGAGCTGAAGAGATTTCTTAGGAGTGTGACTGTGCGAGGAGGATGTTCGTCGCGACTACTCGCACCTGTTTAGACAGGTATGAAGTTGATGCTTTGATAATTATCATTTATCTATGTTGTTTAGACACAATAATATTTTTAACACATTTATATTTACCTTTAACACTAGAATGGGGATATTATCACCTGATCCTTAAACATTTGAAACATATGGTATATACATGAGGGTTTCCTTGTTTGGATTATTTCGCTCGACGTACCAATTTCGTTTAATTAGGAATTTAGGTGAGAATGTTTACATTCTAAGTTGTTAACTTTAAATATCTTTGTGCTAATACTATTGTTAGACCCTAGAGGGGGGTGATTAGGGTCTTATGCTAATCTAATCCGATTATATGCCAATTAAAATTAATTAATAAATATATTCTTGCAAGATAGATATACAAGGAGTTATGTGCAAGAATATGCAATATACACAAGGTGATATATCCTATATGATAGAAATATATGTAAGGCTATATAAACAATAAGATATATCCTAATAAAGAGATATAGACAATATATGTGCAAGGATATAAAACTAACACAAGGGTAAACAATATGAACTAGATAGTGGATCATATAAATAATGAGCTAATGACAATGGCGACAAGAAATATAAACACAAGTATAAATAAACGCCAAAGCACACTCAAACACAAGATATGATCACGGAGTTCAGACCTTCCGTCCTACGTCTCCGCTCCCCACTCCCGGGGAGAAATCCACTATCACAACCGGGTTTTCTACGCTCACCCGAACAACGTTTACACCTCACAGTATCGGTTTTCAACGCTCACCGATCAACGTCACTCCTCACACTCGGTTTTCTAGTTCACCGAAAACTTCACAACACACTCGGTTTTCTAGCTCACCGAAAACCTTACAACACTCACAATGTAACAAATACAAATTTATTCTCTACAATAGATGAGAACACAATTAAGCACAACTCAAAGTTACAATCTCTCACAACCCTAATATACTATGTATGCAAATACAATAAGCTCAAGTGGGTGTGTGTAACAATGAGATATAAATAAAAACTTAACTCAATAAGAACTAGCAATAAGATTGATATGAAATACAATAGTAGAAATGCTAGGAAATAGAGTTAAGGAAACTTCTCTATAAATACAAAGAGAGGATGATGAAGTGTTGAAGATGAACTCTTCAATAGCTGATGAAAAACTCCTCTTTGTAACAGAAAACCCAAAACAAACTTAAACCAAACTAAACGAGTTTAAACCCTTGTTTAAGACCTTGTTTAAAAACTTCTTGATTAACCTTAAAAGATATCAGCAATGGGGTATATATACCCACTAGAAATCTCAGCCAAAACCACAAAACAAATGACAGAAAAGCCCCCAGAAAATCAGCTCAGGAAATAGCCGTTGGAAGCCAACGGATCTATTGTCGGTCGACCAAAAATTCTGTCGGACGACCGACGGAGAGCAAAAACACAAAGACCTGCTAGAGCCAATGGTCGGTCGACCGGTGCGGTCGACCGAATACTGATACTCAGAAAACTGATTTGCTGATTTTAAAACGCTGTTTAAAAATATCAAATAAATTCCAAAAATGTAAAACTTTGGGGAATGATTGTAGACATGATAATAAATATGCTACAACAACTGGTTTCGAAAAAGGACTTCCCAAATGAAAAATATCATCATTTTGCAAATATGTTCAAAAACATGAAAACCTGGAAATTGATATTTTGATATTTTGACTCAAACAACATTTTGAAACCTTATGAAATGATTGTATAGACTTGATAAAAGATATAACATGTTTTTATGAAGTCTATAACCTATAAATACAATATTTTCATAAGATTGCATATTCTATGCAATATATTCAAAACACTAAGTATGATTTCATTAAATATAAGCTTGTTAAAGGTAAAATCATATATGGGCATATAAACATGAAAACTCAAAACTATGTATGTATATATATATATAAAACTATATATATATACATAGAAACCAAAACTTATGTATATATGAAACTATATATATACATGAAAACCAATATAATGTGTGTGTATAATATTGAGCTTAAAGTACTAACACACATAATATAAAATCTAAACTACATTACCCAAGCAATCTTGATCTTCGTTGTAGCTCAACTTGGTACACATGCGGATAAAGCTTGAACTTGATCTTTAACTTGAATTGTATGCTGCTTCACTCCACAATTCCGCCAACCTCCTCTTGATATGATCGTGTAGGCTTAATCCATCCAACCTCCAACGACGTTGTTTGTCTATAATAAATAAGAAAACACAAATACTAGACAAATAATATTAGTGGTAAATTGTTTGTTAAACATCATCAAAACAAGAAGGCCAACAACTATGAGATGGGTGCAGAAGGTTTTCTATGTATGAAATACACCTTCTTAATGAGTTTTCCCAGTTATTAAGCTTTATGATGCGACTACGGAATTTCGAGGACGAAATCCTCTTAAAGGGGGTGAATGTAAAACCCCGATAATTTTTTAATGATATATTAATATGAGATTAATTATGAAATATGGATATTTAGTATGATAAATATCATTAAATGGTATATGAGTATAATACCATGTGTTTTGAGTATGAACGAGTTCATACATGAGAGAGAAAAGAGTCGAAACATGCACAATGGCCAAACCCTTGAAAAACTAGAAATACCCAGTCCGGTCGACCGCCACGATCGGCCACAGCTGGTCGACCACCGCGGTCGACCGCGAAACCTGCAGAGTATTTTTGAATCATGTTTTGAGTTAGTTTCGGATTTCTAAACCCATATTCGTTTTCCCTGATATATATATGAGTTTTTCACGTTTTTCTCAGTTTTCCTAATAACCCTAACAGCCACCAAAACCCCCAAACCCTAGTTTGATTTCTTGGAGAATATTGGAGGCTTTGAGGGAGATTTTCTTGGTTTTTGGCTTTTGGAGTGGAGATTTCTTTCAACATCTCAGGCGAGTATCATCTCTACTAATCCCCCTCCCAGTTTTCAAAACGCTTTGTAGAGCCTAAATGACTAGATTATGAATAAAAGACAACTCGTTTGTATTATATGTATAAAGATTAGGTCTTTTCATACTAAAAAGGTTAAGAACGAATTTACAGATATATTTAAGACCTAAAGATGATTTTAAAATGTGGTTAATCTAAAGAAAGAAGTTTAATTCGTCGTTTTGAGCTTTTATGCATGTTTTAGGGTTTTGAATAGAAATATAATGCATAAAATCATGGTTATATATGTTAATTTTGTTTTTAGATATTTATATCTGATGTAACATGTTTGTATGCAAGATTCATGAAGTTTTTACCATGTTTAAATCACAAAAAACACGACGTGAACACGACACACACAAAATCCTAGAAAAAACTAGATTTTGGCCTCACGGTCGACCGCCACGGTCGACCGCGTGCAGGGCAAAGACCTGGGTAGTCTCTGGAGCCCGTTGCTGTCGACCGTTACGGTCGACCGCCAGTCTGATGTTGGCTTGTGCATGGATTTTGTTTGATTTATATTTGTCGAGCGTTTCTCTTGACCTTGTGATGATTAACTATAATGTTAAAACTTGTTAAACATCTGGGATGTTGGTGAACTTCAGATGTGGACACGCCCACTGAGATACGTGCACTTATGCTTAGTTTGTGTTGAATTAACACACTTTTGTCACAAGTTAAAATTTATAAATACACATGACTAGCATTTGATCTTTAACGTATCCGGAAATAGGAAGATAAAACGTATTATCGCAGAACGATTGAGTAAGATTATTACAATAGTATTGTTATTACATGTATCCGGAATAGGGAGATTATAAATCCTATTGCCGCAGAGCGATTGAGTAAGAACGTTATAAGAGTATCGCTATAGCACAAGATGATGCACACATAGATATTTGATTAGTTATAAGTTTTACTTCCATGATAGATTACCCGTGAGTAGGGTATTTCTTTTGAGATTTTGGCACACCTGTTATGGACGGTAGTTATATTCGTTTTGGTTTGGTTGACATCCTCTTAGAGCAGACTACTCGGATGTAATTCAAGATGATGTATTTATTCTTTATGTTATAGATTTGAGTATGTTTTCTTAACTATTTATTTTCCATAGAGAGCTATATGAATGATTTGATATATGTAAGTACTGACTATATTTTCTTATATACTCCTACCCCTTCCCCTAGGGAGAGGTAGTGATGATCTCGCTAGCGCTTTGGCGCTCGTTGTTTCCCCTCTTTCAGGCACCGAGTCCGACGCACGGAGAGTCGTAGGATGATGGGACTCCTTAGTTGTTCATTTAGCTATTTATTATACTTTGTAGTTATTGCAGAACTCCGCATGTAGTTGATTATTTTCAGACTCTAGATTGGTACTTTATTTTAGAGTTGAGAGCTCTTGTGAAACTTTGTTTATTTGACTCATTATATTTGAGATCCAGTTTACACTCAGAGGTATTTCTATTCTATTTCAGTTGGGCTCATTCTTGATATTTCTTATGCTTCTTATGTGTATATCCAATGTTGCCTATTTCTATTTTGCCTGTTTGTACCTTCACCTATTTATTATTTCCACTAGAGAGATAGTGATTATGATGGTGAAACATGTCGTAGCATGATGGTTGGTGTTTGGCAGGTTTGACAATCTGGGTTTCATCTGGGACTGCAGCCTTGTGTGAACCCTGGGGGGTCACATAAATCATAGTATCCCTATAGTGTTTGTAGGAAGTCGGCAAAGAACACAATAACAATAGGGCTTGATCTTCATCATCGATCCTAACATCAATCTTACTCAAATCTATAATCATAGAATTAAATTCACCAATATGAGATTTGATAGGTGTTCCTTCCGACATCCGAAGTGTGTACAAACGCTGTTTCAAGAGGAAGCGATTAGTGAGCGACTTCGTCAAATACAAATCCTCCAATTTAGACCACAAATCAGCGGATGTTTTATTTGTGAGAACTTCTTGCAAAACTTCAATTTTCAAACATAATCGGATTGTTGTGAGAGCTCTATCATCCAACTCGTTCCAATCTTCCTCCGTCATAGTAACCAGTTTCTTTGACTTTCAGAACAAAGTCTTCTTCAATCCACTCTATGTCAACACCGCGATCATCCTAACTTGCCAAAGTTTAAAATTGATGTTACCGTCAAACTTCTCGATATCCTACTTCGTAGTAGTTGGCGTCATCTTCTTGACCGATCGATAGTTGAGGTCTCTAATACCAATTTGTTATTACAAACTTCCTAGTATAAGCTAATATCAATCACACAAGAGCACGAAAAATATCAAGAACACATGAACACAAAGATATACGTGGTTCGGCTTGTAGCCTACGTCCATAAGCGAAGGAGGAGAAAATCTTTACCATTTGTGAGGAATAAAAAGTGGATCTCTCAATCTTGCAATCCCAAATAACACTATAAAAGCCTAATACAACTCTTAACTAAAGGAACAAAAGAGAAGAATATAAAATAGGCTTCACAAATGAACTTTCTCTTCTTTATTGGTGCTCTGAAGATTGATGAATCTAATTGGCTTGAAAGACGTTCTTATATAGCCTTGAAGATCCCAACTCTTTGCTATCCAAGGAATAAGAGTTCTACTAGGAATAGAAATCCACATATCCTAAAACCCAGCAAGAGTCTAAGTAAGAATAAACTTCTAATATGATTGGTTGTGCAAAGTCTAATGTAAGTAGGACTCTTGATCAAAACAAATCAAGCTAAAAAAACTCCCAAAGTAATATGGATTTGAGTATTTGAGGCGATGATACGAGTTGCCGTGTGAGCACCTTTGATCGCGGAATTATCAAAAGGTGGGTTGAGGAGAAACAATAAGAATACAATAATAACTCAGATTTGGACGAAAGAAAATACCTTCTCTAGATTATGAGTATGCAATTTACAATCTCTCACAATCTCACTCTAGAATTGAAGAACAAGCTCTCCAAATCTCAATTACAAGTTAATCTCTCTTGATTCAACTCTCTGATTCTCTCTGATTGTTTAGAAACCCTAAAACAATCCTTTATATAGGTGTACAAACGTGGATGGTAATTTGGTAAATAACCAGACCCAAAACCAACAGGAATTCGTGTGAACAGAAACCTAAACGAACCAGGAAACCATTGATGAGTCGACTCATGACTGAGATGAGTCGACTCATCAGAAACTGGACAAAACTCAAAAACCAGCGATGAGTCAACTCATGATAGTCATGAGTCGAGTCAACCTGATGAGTCGACTCATGACTGTTATGAGTCGACTCATAGGCTAAAAACTGGATACTTCGATTCTTCTGCTTGTCGTCTCGTTCCACACTTCCTCCTGCATTCCCTTGTACTGTTTGACACCTCTATTCTCATGTTATCATGAGAATCATCTATCCTCAATCTCCTATGAGGATCGCTAAGTTCCAAAGAGAAGATACACCCGTATCATGGGTCCCCTTTTTAGGAACTTGAAGTCCCGTTCAAGTTAGAACTTTTACTGAGAAAACTCTCGAGCTCCTCCATCTTTTCTGCACCACCTGGCCTTGCTAGGAATCCGGTCTCGACATCCGATCGGAAACAACTCATTCGTCCCGTGTCTCGTTATAGTCACAGTTCGTTCTAAGTTGCAATCCTTTGTCGATGGCTTTTCTGAAAGTCTAATGCACAGCGAGATAAACTTCTTACTTGCATTCACTAATCTCTTTGCTCGTGTCACCGTTCCCGAGCTTGTCTCCTTCGTAAGAAATGCCGAACGAAATATGAACTTTACACCATCCTTAGTGAAGGTGTACTTCTGAGCCCGCCTCACGTAGATCGTATATCTATCCCATAAGTACAGATTACCCAGTATAATCTGACAAACATCCAATGGAACGATGTCTTACGTGACCTCGTCAATATACGACTCATGGAGCACAAATCTGACAGTGCATTGATCAACTACACTCAGTTTCTCCTCCTTCTGAATCTACCCTAATGGATAGGGCTTCGGATGCTTGACCGTTTTCAGACCCAACTTATGCACCAATGCCTCGGATATCAAATTCTTCTCGCTGCCCGAATCAATAATGGCATCAACCAAACTGGTCTTCACTTGCAACTTAAGAACAAAGAGTTGCTCTCTCGGATCGTCATCCTCTTTCGTGGCATGTTTCCCCGCCATAAGGTTGAGACTACTGTTGGGCTCTGTCATCCCCGGGTCTTCTTTCGAATCTTGAACTATCATGTATGCCTTTTTCTCCTCTTTCCTCTTCAACCCTCTTGGCTTCAGATGAGGATACTTCTCCCAGCATCGATTAACTTTGTGTCATGTCTTCTCGCAGTGACTATAAATCAGCCCTACTTTCCCTGGATCACCCTTCTTTTTCTCCTCCTTAGATTGAGAACCACTAGACTCGCCTCCCGTCTGTTTGGAGTCTCTCTTAGCCTCGTTGCCTTTCTGTTGTTTACCCTCGATGGCAATTGCCTTCACGCTCGCCTCTGCAATTGATTCCACCGTGAATAGCCTCATCTCCTTTCGGATGTGATCGCTCAATCCCGCCATATACTTCATAAACACGGAATATTCCTCTGTCGCAATGTTGAGGACCATCGCCTGCTACTAGAACTCCGTAGTGTATTCTTGAACGCTTTGATTGACCCTTTGGCGCAAGTCGTACCACTTGTACCAACGTTCTTCAAGGAATCCCACCGGGTAGAATTGCTTCCTCGGTAACTCCTTGAACTTGTTCCACGACACCGCCTTCTTCTCCTGCTTGCAGTAGGATTTCCACCACGTCAACGGTGCACTGAAAGCTTCAAAGTCACGAACACAATCTTCTCTTTCGACGAATAGCCATAAAGAGTAAAATACATCTCCATCCGCTCGATCCAGTCATCAAGCCTCTCGACGTCAACACTCCCATCATAAACAGGAATCTCCACCTTAAAGTCAATCTTCAGGTTCTGATAAGAATTCTTACCCCCTTGATGCAATGCAGTCTTAACGGTCTCCTCCTCCTCGATAGAATCAGAATCTACTCTCTCCATATCGGACTCAACAATTTTCTTCGAAGAAGATTCACCTTGTTTGCCACCTCTATGGAAGACTGACGAGTTGTGTGAGAGTCGAACCTATCGTCTCGATCTGCTTCTCTAATGCATTATTCCTCGCTGAATTGTCTCCTTCAGCCATCTTCTTCTTCCTTAAAACCTGGATTCCTTCCAATGAAATAAGAATCTCGCCAAGCTTCTTGTATTGAAATCGAGTAAGGACCATGCACAGGATGCCCCCTTCGTAGGATCTGATCTCTCTGATATCAACTTCGTACGAGTTGCCGTGCGAGCACCTTTGATTGCGGAATTATCAAAAGGTGGGTTGAGGAGAAACAATAACAATACAAGAATAACTCAGATTTGGGTGAAGAAAAATACATTCTCTAGATTATGAGTATGCAATTTACAATCTCACTCTAGAATTGAAGAACAAGCTCTCCAAATCTCAATTACAAGTTAATCTCTCTTGATTCAACTCTCTGATTCTCTCTGATTGTTTAGAAACCCTAAAACAATCCTTTATATAGGTGTACAAACGTGGATGGCAATTTGGTAAATAACCAGACCCAAAACCAACAGGAATTCGTGTGAACAGAAACCCAAACGAACCAGGAAACCATCGATGAGTCGACTCATGACTGAGATGAGTCGACTCGTCAGAAACTGGACAAAACTCAAAAACCAGCGATGAGTCTACTTATGACAGTCATGAGTCGACTCAACCTGATGAGTCGACTCATGACTGTTATGAGTCGACTCACAGGCTGAAAACTGGATACTTCGATTTTTCTGCTCGTCGTCTCGTTCCACGCTTCCTCCTGCATTCCCTTGTACTGTTTGACACCTCTATTCTCATGTTATCATGAGAATCATCTATCCTCAAGTTCCCATGATGATCGCTAAGTTCCGAAGAGAATATACACCCGTATCAGGCGACCTATAACATAATCACCCCCATTAAAAGTGACGTCTAGAAAAGAAAATCCTTACTATCACCCAAAAAAAAACCTTGAATTTTTTCACATAAAACTTGTGTATTACATCACATCATAAGATTAAAACTTTGAATTTAGAAATCTAAGATTTAAATTTAGGTCTCCTACATTTGTACCTTAGATAAATAGTAAATCAAAGTCATTCTCTAAATTTAAATTTAGATATATGGCATTTTATCTTAGGAGTAGGTCTAGCTCCACTCTAAATTTAATACCAAGGAAAATCAAAATCATTCTCAATTTGAATTTAGATCTATGACTTTGTATCTTAGATAGTAGTTCTAGCTCCACTCTAAATTTAATATCAAGAGAAACCAAGTCATTTTCTTCCACCAAACGAAAACATTAATGAATTGGTTTGGTTGCGTTCCATTGCAAAATAAACACCGCCAAACTAACCGCAACAAACTGTCCTGCTTTAATTAGAAGTTAAGTGGGAGGCCAAGAGAGAGAGAGATAGGGGCTAATTTTTTTTTTAAAGATCGTTTTCTTCATCAACAATCTCCAAAAAATTATTCACACAGTAAGTGCGTTTTTTTTTTTTGCCTTTCTTCAAATTTCCATTTTAATTTTATGTGCCAAAAAATTATTCACACAGTAATTGCGTTTTTTTTGCCTTTCTTCAGATTTCCATTTTAATTTTATGTGCATGCGTTAGATTTTCAATGTGAAATTTATGTATCTCCCAATGTGAATAAATTTCAATATAGCAATGCGAATAATTTCAAAACTTTCATACTCAGTGTGCATTAACCCATTGTTAATAGACCATAATTATTTGGATGATAATTAAGTGGAAGAAAAATAAAGTATAATTTAGGCTTCTTCTTATTTGGTACCCAAATATAAAACCAAGATCTATATTGCTTAGGTAAGTAGTTCATCGTGATTTTTAATTAAGGAGAATACCTTGGTTTGTATTTAAACTTACTACATTTATTGTTCCTTTCTCTGTTCGGAAGTAAAAGGCATGTACTTTTGCTTAATCTCAAAGGGCTTTTTTTTTACCTCTACGTAAACCTCTTGTTTGGCTTTCAAGTTTCTTAAGTCGTAGGTGAACAGAAATATGACACTCTATTTAATTATTGGCACCGAACATTTTTCGCATTTCTCTGAGTATTTTCATAATTTTTAGCTTTTTTTTTTTCACCTGATCAGTTGGAACTGCTATAGCTATGAGGTAAAAAAAAAAAATCTATGAATTTCATTTGTTTTTTTGAACATTCTATTATTGATTTCACTCAAGTATAAAGGGATAATCTCTTCTAAACGTTTGGTCAATCTTTCCATGAAAACTTCTTATTTCTCCGTATTCTGATGAGAAAAATGACGTCAAGTTTCCATGAAAGCCTTCTTTTTGAAACTTTTTATTAGGATTATTTTCTTGGTAATATTCTATTTAGTTAACTATGTATGTTTCTTTTATTAGCTCTAAATCTAATTAATTGAACTAGGACTCCTACGCCCAGTAAAACTTCTATAGCCAATTCTTCGTGATCTTACTATAGATAAGATTGTAAATTGCAAAGAGATCTTTACACATTGACTTTGATGAGTTTCTTAATACTCCTGTTATATTTTACAATATTTGAAGCAAAAGGATTCCTTTTTCCTACTATAATAGAAACTTTTAAAGTTTCTTGATCGTAGACGGCCAAATCTTATTCTAACTACAATTCCTCCCTAACCTCCAATTGCTCTCAGTATATATTAAACGTAGGGTAAATCTCTCGACAACTTAATTTCTTTCCCTTGAACTCCGGCACAATGGCTTCGGCAAACAAACGCTCCACGCACCAAGTCCAAACCAAGAAGCCCCTCTTCTCTTTCGGAGTGATATCGGACGTCCAACACGCAGAAATCCCCGACGGGCTCTCCTTCCGCGGCATCCCCCGCTACTATCAACACAGCATCAACGTCCTCCAGCGCGCAATAGCCAGCTGGAACGGTCATCGGGAACTCAAGTTCTCGCTGAACTTTGGCGACATTGTTGATGGTCTATGCCCGAAATCGAAGTCTCTCCAGACCGTAGAAAAGATGGTCGAGGAATTCCGAAAGTTCGACGGTCCAGTCTATCACATGATCGGCAACCACTGCCTCTACAACCTCCCTCGCGAAAAACTGACATCGGTTCTCAAGATTCCATCTCCGGGTGATGGTACTGCATATTATGAGTTCTCTCCTTCACCGGGGTTCAGAATCGTCGTTCTTGATTCTTACGATATCAGCGCAATCGGCTGGCCTCAAGATCATCCAAACACGACAATAGCCAACATGATCCTCCAGTTAAAGAATCCCAATTCCAACAAGAACAGCCCAGCTGGACTCTTGGGCCTGGAGAGGAGATTCGTTATGTTCAATGGAGCCTTCGGCAAGAAACAGCTTCAATGGCTTAACCGCATCTTGCTGGACTCAACGGAGAAGAACCAGAAGGTGATTATATGCTGTCATCAACCTCTGGATCCTAGCGCAGCAACTCCAGAGGCTTTGCCTTGGAATTATGAAGAGGTCATGGAAGTAATACACCGCTATGGTTGTGTTAAGGCTTGTTTTGGTGGTCACGAGCATATGGGAGGGTACAGTGTTGATTCTTTCGGTGTTCATCATTGCGTTCTTGAGGCTGCGCTCGAGTGCCCCCCTGGATCGAATGCGTTCGGGTATGTCGATGTTTATCAAGATAAGTTGGTTTTGATTGGTACTGATAGAATGAAGACTGTTGAGATGGTTTTTAGTTTGTAAAATCTTTTGTTTACTATAAAATTTGGTGATAGTCTGTCTTTTGAACTTGAGGAGTGTAGGAATTTGTAATGTGTAGAATGTTATCATAATCATTCAATAATATCAGGAATGGTTATAATTCATATAATTATACGTTGTGCAATGCGTTTGATGTCTCAATGCTGTGATAATGAGATGGTGTTGCTTGGTACTGATAGAATTCTCTTGGCTAGCTGCAAGAGGTTTGACACATGCAATTCTTTTGTTAATTGGAATTTAACGGACAGTTTGATTCTTGTTTGACTCCGAGTATAGGATCTATTTAACGGAAGAGAGAAAATAGCTGAAAATAAAATTTTGTAGAATACCTCCATTTATATCAGCAAGCAAGGTGTATTATAATTCAAATTTTTGTTTCAAAATATGTCAGAATATATTCGAAGAGGGGTCGAAATTCTGATGGTGGATTTTGATAGTCAAGGGTTAATAAGGTCACTTCTGCTGTGTTTAAATTCATAAATGAGCGACACATACTTATTTACATATGTATATAATTGTGTGACAGTTATAAAGTTGTATTTGTATTTAACATGAAGTAGTTAGAAAGTTATATGAATACTGACATTGATAATTGTCATATGTTCTTTTTCTAAACTGTGAAAGAAATTCAATACTCATTGAAGCTAGAGATGTTCTATATTCTTGAAATCATATGAATTGTCGGATATGACTGTTGAAATATTACTCTTGAATTATCAGAAATATATGAAACAAGATCATCATCAATGGACGATTCCACTGAGTTGCAGACCATAGGGGCGTGACTAGACACGTTAAGAGTATAAAATTATAATCCTTAATACTCACCGTAATTCTGGCATTTTGTGCAGTAGAAAGGCGATAAATACTAAACACTTGGAACTTTTTTTATAGCCTCTGAGAGCCGTGCTAATTTTTCAACATTCTATGCTTCGACGAATCAGCCATGGTCAGTTATGGAATATGAAGAGTGCAGTACGCGAAGCAAATTTTTTAGATATATAATTACTCCTGTGCCGTCGAGTTGGCCAGGAAACTTGTGTATAACAAGTTTGACTTATTACATAATATCACTAAAGTAAGCTTGCAGAAGTACTGTATGTAGTTTTAAGATGCATTTACTTTAATCCTCATGCCTGAGTCGCAATGATCCGCGATGCTGCAGAGAAAGTAGTTCTCTCCTTTGGCCAGCGTGATCCTATCATTTCCAGACGTGTAAACTTTGGAATTAGCTGCAGGTGTGCAGCTGTTATATCCAGCAGCGTCGACGATAACCACATTGTGCTGGTTTGGACTGTAATTGAAAACTGCAACATCGAATGTTAAAGGTTGAGTGTTACTGCTATAACTATAAGATAATCAGCTAGTTTAATTAAATATGGAGAGTTTATAGCAAGCATAAAACTATAAAGCAAAAGGACAAGAGGGTATTACTTTAATTTTGATCACAAGATATACTTTCTTATTAAATCTCTAGATGAAGATCAGACAGTACTCTTTCTCTCAAACACCAAATCACCATCTCTCTCTTTTTCAGTTTTGGCTTTCGGTATCTTGCTGTCCTTACTTTAGGATGAATTACAAGAAAGCCCCTTCGTCTACATCCTGTTTTCCAAGAAGCCCTCCCCATCTATTAAATCTAACAAACAATCCCCTTGTCTATTCATAAATGTGTACATTTGAATATCTTCAATTCCAATTTAAATTTAAGCCTCTCAAATTCCAATTTAAATTTAAGCCTCTTCAAATCCAATTTTACTTATACTTACTGTCATATCGATCATGAAGAATCCCTTTTGTAATTTGTGATTAACCTATTCAATTATATACTAATGTTATGATAGTTCATATGCATTTAGCTCTTGCAATAAAAAATTAAATTGCAAGACGTTGGCATATGAAAACTAATTACAAATGCATAGATTTTACCTAGGACATCGCCTGGTTTAAAACTCTTGCCCTCAGGCCAGTTTTCCTTGTCAAAAGTCCAACCATCGGCGTCTCCGACAATGAACTCAGCCGACTGAGCAACGTTAATGAGACTAACAAGAACGTAGAAAGACATTAGTGTAACACAGAGAATGGTGCGAGCCATTTTCTTTTTTTAATAATCAAGAGCTTCAAATGTCTCTAAAGATTTTTGTGCTTGTTGAGTGTAGAGGCTCTATGTAATTTATATATATTGCAGCTGGGTGAATTAATCTTCTGCAGGTGCATAATCCCTGCATGATAACATGAAATGCATGCTTGCAATATATGCTAGTAAATATTAGATTTATTACATGAATCAGGAATATATTTGATTATTTATGGTAATTTATATGGTAATTTATATATGGGTTAATTGCATATAGACACATTTGGATAAGAAGCAAGTCAATATAATTGGAGCCATATTAGTATTAGATACATGCTAATTGTGGAAGGGATAAGGTAAAATTAGAATGAGCATATTAGGCAGGTGCAAATATGACGGGCTCGTGATGTATTGAAAATGATTGTGATATTCTTCTATAATTAGATTGTAAGTTACTAAAATAATGGTCTGTACTCTCAAAATCAAATTAAGAAAATTGAGAGGATTTTCCCTCTTTATTTTTGTCTATATCTATCCTTCATAAAACTAGCATAATTCTTCGAGAGGACATTTTGATGAAATTTGCAGGCTGCACTAGTAAATAAAAATTGCATTTCACAACTTGTTTAATAGATTTTTAGCTACTTCCATCATCAGTACTCTTTGACAATTCGACCCAGGCTATGCGTGAAGAAACTTGCAAATAAGATACTCTTAAAGAAATTAGTTCTCTCTCTTGAGATGTAGTTTATTACAGATCATTGAAAAAGGTAGTAGATAACACACTCAAAGTTCAATCTCGACCAATCTGAAGGATTCAGTGGTAATCTATGCTGTTTAAGCTGCATTTACTGCAATCTTCATCCCTTGTTCACAATGACCAGGGAAGCTACAGAGAAAGTAGTTGTCTCCTTTCGCCAGCGTTGCCCGATCATTTCCAGACGTGAAAACCGCAGCTCCTGGACTAGTGCTGCAACTGTTATATTCAGCAGCGTCGACGACAACCACGTTGTGCTCCTCAGGTGCGTAGTTGAAAACTGTAATATATATCCGATATCAACCGAAATAGGAAATGCTATAGGTTATATTCAACAATTTTGTAACAGAACTTGCAACAAAATATAACATTAACTTGAAATAAAATACAACAACTTAATTATAACAAAATATCGCAGCTCGTTGCATATGTTAATTACTGCATGCTAAACCGCTCAAATTCAAAAGGTGGGTTTAAAAATAGTTACTCAGAGATATTCCGAGTACGAAAATGATTGTGGAAGTGGGTGTTCTTAGGTTTACCCAGAACATCGCCTGTCGCAAAGCTCTTGCCGTTAGGCCAGTCACCTACGTTATAGTTCCAACCATCTCTGTCTCCGACGTTGAACTCAGCCGACTCAGAAACATTGATACCAAGAAGAACAGAGGAACATATTAACACGGCGCCAAGGATCGCGCGACTCATTTCTTTACACGAACAAGTGCTCAAATGTTTGATTTCTAATTCTTCAATTGCCTCTTAAGATTTTTGATGGTGTTGAGTGTAGAAGCTTATATTTAGACGTACGCCGGATGAGCGATCGGTTAGACGTGCACAATGTGTGGTGACATGAAGTGCATGCCTCCTAATTAAACATTTATTAGCTAACTGCTAGATGAATATTTTTTTTAATATAATTAAGTTAAAATCGCAGGAGGTGTTCCTCTCTAATTGTTGCCTACGAAAATAGCCATTCAGGCGCATTTCACTCCCTCCAACCTACTCTCACTCATTCATTCCTCATGGTCAACAATTTTTTTTTATGAGGTAACATTAAAAAGATTAAATAAATAAAAGGGTTAATTTCGAACAGACTCATGTACCATCACCCAATTGTGAGTAGACTCCCTTTAGTTCTAATTGTGGTCAATAGACCACTGTAGTATCAGCCCAGATGCGAGTGCACTCTTAGTGAAATTTTCGACTCTTTTTAAAATCAAAATAAATTAACAGTTGACGAGCTATCCTCATGACCAATAGAACTATAGGGGTTTATCTGCTTCTAGAAACATATAAACAATTTTAAGAATAAAAAAATTCAGGTGGTCTACTCACAAAAATAGAGCTGTTAAGGGACTACTCGAAACTACCTGTTTAACAAATTAGCGTCTAACGTCAATAAATCACCAGCGCCTGTAGCTCAGTGGATAGAGCGTCTGTTTCCTAAGCAGAAAGTCGTAGGTTCGACCCCTACCTGGCGCGTACTCATGTTCGGTATTTTCCCTTTTAATCACGGGCCAAGTTCCGTATTTTGTCATGGCACATTATTTTGGATTTGAAGAATTTTTAAAATAGGTTAGTTTTGTTAAATATTTAAAATATTTAGCAAAGCCAACTGTTTTACTAAATATTTAGCCTCTTTTTAGTCTTTCAAAAAGAGGTCGGTTTTGCTGAGTTGAGTTTACGAAACGCACGGGACTAGTAGTCCCGTGCATTTAGTGGCTGCTAACCGGTCGCTAAAAAAACCCACGGACTACTAGTCTCGTGGATTTTGTAAACTATTGTAGATTATCCATGGGACTAGTAGTCATGTGGGTTAGACAGAGACTTTTGTCTCAGCTGAGAAGCCCAAAACGTGCACAAAACATGCACTAATCACAATGGACTTATAACATGCATATATACAATGTATAAGTTGCAAAATAAAAATAAAAAATAAAAAATCCGCCTCATATACATTACTAAACAATATAATTATTATATAAGTTATAAATTTTAAAAATAAATATAAATTAAAACACATTTAATCAATTCACAATATCATAACACAATGGCTAAATGGCATTTAAATACCTTGTAGTTTCACTCTCTCAGCACTTATATACATTCAGTTGTATTTTGTAGCATTTATATACCCTAAATTGGCTAAAAGTAACACGTTAATACCCTAAGTTTTACAAATATAAAAATTTTTATTCAAAAGTTTCCATATAATATTTATATGTTAATCTTTTAAGTTCCTCTCTAACAAGTTCGTTGAATGTATTGTTAAATCTTTCTAAATTCTATTTTTGAAATACAATTATGATACATTTACGTTACAATTTGGGTAGGTTTAATAGTAATTTAATGAATATAAATGGTTAAAAAGCTCTAAAATTAATATAAGAATATTATATGAAAACTTTCGGATGAAAATTTTTACGTTTGTAAAATATAGGGTATTAACTTGCAAATTTTGACCAATTGAGGGTATATAAATACTATGAAATACAACAGAGGTTATATAAATGCTAAAGGAGTAAAACTATAAGATATTTAAGTGCTATTTAGCCTAACACAATAGATACCTTATATACATATCCATATGCCAAAATACTTCTAAAAATCCGAACATCTCAAGTATATTTAGTTACAAATAGAGTTTAAGCAGAAAAACTAATAAACTATCACATACAATCTAAAAATTCGTCTCTTTCCCATTGTCTCCCTCTTTGTACCCGCTCAGGTCGTCGACATCCTCCTTCGACTTGAGATTGTACGTGCTCGCTCTCTGGCTGCGTGTGGGTCTATAACAGACTAGCTTCACTGTCGTGCGAGCTAGACCCACCTCGTCTTCGTCAACGTACATATACCCTATCCTCACGCGCCATATGCTAGCGATTATCATGCCGATCCTCATGAGTTCGATAATGAGCGCTACGAACTCTCCGCACTATCCGCTACAATACCGATATATGTACTGAATCTCCTCTGGCGGTAGCTATGACCTCATTTACAATCCCCTCTATCTCATCTGTAGTGTCTATCTGCAATTACGTGTGTTTGTATATATATATGACCAACTCATGAGTTCGATAAAGAGCTAGCTCAATGTGAATTGTGTGGTGATACTAAATATTCATATGACCAACTCTGATGGTATAAGGATAAAGGTATGAAAACTAATCCGGGATCAATTGTTCACTTAGAGCATGAAGATGAAAGATTTACAAGAGTATTTGTGTCTTATTATGCTTTTTGGAAGGGGTTTATGGAGGGAGGCATGCCAATGTTGTTCTTGGATGGTACACATCTTTTTGATAGGTACGTTAGAGGTCAATCTAATCAAAACCTGCATTAATGTACCATTCTTCAAAATAAAATATTATTCTTTATTTCATGATTGTTCTTCCCTTTTATAGGTATAAAGGAACCTTACTTGCAGCAACTGCTCTAAATGGAGATGGAGGAATGTTTCCCGTAGCAATTTGCATATGCAGGACGGAGAATGAGAGTAATTGGGAATGGCTTTTGGAATGCATTTGAGACATTCTCTTCAATGATGAAGATCCATATAGTCCAAATAATAAGCTTGTTTTAATCCCTGATAGGGACAAAGGACTACAGAATTCCGTGAAGAAATGCTTTACATGGTCACAACACTCTTATCGTATTCGTCATCTTTTGGTTAGTTTTAAGAATAACTAGTCAAAGAAAGGCATTATACCACCTTTACGAGATGAATGTGTGCAAATTATGAAGAGAGCTCCTTATGCATATACTTCTCGTTCCTATAACAATGAATGTAACGAGCTATGGAACAAATCAGAGATTGTCTATAATGAAATGTTAAGGATGAGCCTAGAAAATTGGGCTAATTGTTATTATCATGGGAAAAGGTTAATATTTTAATTTAGGGAAAAATGCTTCCAGCCCCCAAAATACAAGAAAACGTGCTCCCCCCCCCACAAAAGACTTTTTCAATGGGTGTTTTGCTCCCAAAATGCTCCGTGATTTTCTTCCAGGCCGCAAAACGAATCTCATGACATAACTCTGTTTAAACCCCTCACAAAATGCCCAAAATACCCTTCGATTTAAAATTCCTCGTTATGAGACCTCCACATTCGTACCCTGTCATCTCTCTTCTGTAAGAAAATCGACTCCAGAAACCCATTTCAAAACCCTAGCCTTCAATCAACCGACTCAAACGCACACTGAATCAAATCAAAGGGATTAAAATGGACAGCGATCAACCCCCAAAGCAAGCCTCCATGCCGACCACAGCAAAAGAAATGTCGCCCAGCAGTTCGAGATCTCATAAAAGAGCCCAGACAATAGCAGTGCGTACTGAATCTGATGCTGAAGTTATGATTGTTAATGTTCTAGAGGACATCGCAACCAGCCATTCTTAACCCAGAAGTCCACCTCAAAATTTAAGTCTAGGCCCCCGTCCAGATCTAGAGGGCAGCACCGGTACCACCGTCGCGTCCAACGATGCCACTGGAGCGCTCCTTGGTCTACAAAGAGGAGAAAAGAGAAGCTCATGACAGCACCCAAAAGGTAATTTTTACCGTAAATTTTATGTTGTTAAGGTTATGGTTTTATTGATAATACTCCTAGTCTGGTGGGAAGGTCCAAAATTACAGGTGTCTATTAGTTATTGAGGTTACTGTTAACATACAAAGTTCATGCTTTTATTGTTGTGGTTGTTGTTTGGTTGTTGAGGTTAGGTTTTGGTTGTTAAGGTTATGGGGTTGTTGTTAAGGTTGTTGGTTTCTCCGTAAAGTTTACAACATAGTTGTTATGTTTACTGATTATTTTCAAAAATGCTTATGTCTTGTGTTTTTGTTATGTAGAAAAAGTGCAAATCCAACTATTACGTTGCGGCTCATCGCCAGCTTCAGTGTATATCATGACTTCATGCGGAATTTGGTGCAGCATATGGAGCCAAGGCACTTTGCGACTTATGAAGATAGTGTATTCAGACACTATGTCCATTTTGGCCCACCTGGTGTCGATCTTCCCATCTTTGAGCACATTTTGAGTCAGTGGGATGAGAAAAGGAAGAAATTCGTCTTCATCGATAGGAATGCTGGAGAAGAGATTGCCTGCTCATTCAACCTTGAGTGGGTAATGGAGCATACATGGTTCTACAATGAGGGGCTTCTTGTGAAAGTACCCAAATACCACTAGGAAGGACCCCTAGAGGGGGGGTGAATAGGGTTTATGCTAATCTAATCTGATTTATGCTAAATTAAAAACTTATTAACAAATATATCCTAGCAAGAATGATATATTACAAATATATGCGTAAGAATATACAAGTAACACAAGGGTAAATAATCTAAACTAGATAGTGGGTAATATAAACAACAAGCAATATACAAAGGCGATATAAGATATGAACATAAAAATAAGTATGCCAATACAATCACAAACAAAGAATATGTTCACGGAATTCGGTCCCCAGAACCTACGTCTCCGCTCCTCACCTCGAGGAGATCTCCACTATCACACCGGGTTTTCTACGCTTACCCAAAAAAACGTTTACACCTCACAATGTCGGTTTTCAACGCTCACCAATCAACATTCACAATCACTCACAATGTAACTACACTAACTATCACCTCAAGTGTTGGTCTCTAGTCCGTGTCTCCCTCAAGTGTTAGGAATTACAACCTCTCTCTAGGTATTACCACCTACCCCACTCCTCTTGGGACGACCCCGTCTCTCACCACACACTCCTCTTGGTGTACTAGTGTATTACAAGGTGAACCTCACAATTTAGGCACTCAACTAATGATTGTTCTCTAAACAAGGTGAGAACTCAATTAAGTACAACTCAAAGTTATAATCTTTCATAACCCCAATTATACTATGTATGAAATACTGTAAGCTCAAGTGGGTGTGTGTAAAAATAAGATTTAATAAAACAAAATCAAACTAAACTCAATATAGATTCTAGCTTATGGAAATGAAAATCAAACATATAAAATAGCTAGATTGAGTTTAGAAAACTTCTCTAGATGACAAGAGAGAAGGAGAAGAGTTGAATGCTCAAACACCAATAGATGATCTCCCCAAGCTCTTGTGAAAGTTTCTTCACAAACAAACTCTTAAACAAACTTGAATAAAACTTAAACACCCTCAAACTTGTTTTAAACAATTCTCTTGAGTTGATAAAACTGAGGATATGTGGGGGTACTTATAGGAACCCCAAAGCCAAAAAAAACAAGGTAAAAAGACCAAAACCCAAATTTGTAAAAGGCTAAAAAAACTAGCCGTTACATCATCAGTCGACTGACGGCTTTCATTAGTCGACTGATGAGCTAACCGTTAGAGACGTTTTCCAGCTCATCAGTCGACTGACGGACCTTATCAATCGACTAATGACCTCATCAGTCGACTGGTCAGTCGACCAAAACAAAATAGAAACTTTTTGTTATTCCAGGTGTTTTATTTAGTCGACTGAACATATTCATCAGTCGACTGATAACACTGTATCAGCCTGATTTGAATAGTAAAACTGATTTTTGAAGTGCCTTAAAAAATAGTAAATAAATTCTAAAAGATGTAAAACTTTGCAAAATCATTGTAAACATGTAAATGAACATGTTACAAAAACAATTTTTGGAATTGCCCTTCTTAATAGAGAAAACTCATCATTTTTCAAATATGTCCAAGAACATGAAAACTAAACATACATGTTTTTGTCATTTGACATAAACATAATATTGAAACTTTTGTAAAATAATTTTATAGACTTAATGAATTGATATAAACTGATATTAAAGTCTATAAACTAATAAAACAAGAACACAATATTTTTCCAAATACAATAGAATATGAAACATATAAAAGTATATATGAAGATATATATTATTTTATATTTATCTAGCTAAACCAAAACATATATGTATATATATAACTATATATATACAAAAACCAAAATGTGTATGTGTGTATATAATTGAGCTTAAAGTACTAACACACATAATATAAAACCTAAACTAAATTACTCAAGCTTGATGAAGGTCTTCAATAAGCTCGACTTGGTAAACTTGCGGATGAAGCTTGAACTTGGATCTTTAACTTGAATTGCAATGCTTCAACCACTATTCCGCCAACCTCCATTGGATATGATCGTGAATGCTCGATTCCATCCATCCTCCAACATATTGTTTGCCTAGAATAAATATAAAACACAAATACTAGACAAACAACATTAGATGTGAATTGTTTGTAAATCATCATCAAAAGAAAAGGACCCAATATCTTGTTGACCACAACCAGGATAGGAAAAATAGGATTTGGTATAGGTTTCTTAACAAACCCGAGGTCGAGGGTGCCTACAGTATAGCTCCCCCCAAAGGAGGCCCCACCAGACGCAATGTGGAGCAACTGCTCTTGAAGCTAGTACATTGGCTGATCACTGAGATGTGAAGAACTTTGTCCTGCTACAGATCCTCTATCAGTTGAGCATGATTTGGTGTCCAAGTTGTGTTTCCGGTGCTCCTAGGCATTTATTCAAGTACGTCGACAGCAACGAACAGGTCAATAACACTGCTTGGGGGACCTATATATTCAGTGAGATATCTGACGCGATAGAGAGGGTACTGAAGGGTCCTGAGCCAAGGAAGACGACTTTATATCTACAAGGGAGTACCCCGCTAGTTTGAGTAAGTAATCATGTCTTTTATTACTGATTGTGAATGTTAGGGTTTAGTTGTTAATATTACAGTTTGGTTGTCAAGATTATGGTTTGGTTGTTAATGTTACGGTTTGGTTGTTAAGATTACTTTTTTATTATTAGGGCTACTTATTAATTATTAAGGATAAATGTGTTTGTTAAGTTTTTATTTCTCTAATGTGCAGTTGTGATACTATGAGCTTACTGGCATCTAGAAGCCAAGAGTTGGATGGACGATGAGGCCTCCCCTCATAAATTAGGTAAGACTTGGAAAGGTTACTGGTTCTTTGAGGTTGGCCACTGTTATAACTAAAGCAAGCAAAGCTACGATAAAGCTTTTATGGCAACATGGCCAATTTCAAAGAATCGAGGGAGGTTTGTGGGAAGGAGCAGGGGAAAGAGAAAGAGAAGATGTGCGTGTGTGTGTGTGTGTGCGTGAGAGAGAGAGAGAGAGAGAGAGAGAGAAGAGGAGGATTAAGGGACCGGCTGCAGTAGACGCCGGCAGGGCGCATGGCCCAAGACACCTTGTTCACAAGAAGAAGAGAGGAGCAGAAGATGACATCCCAATTGATGTAGTTGTAAGAATTTAGCAGTTGTGAATTTTATTTGTTTTTTAATTAATTAATCATTTTAATAATACTTTATATGTCCAGTGCATAGGTGATGCCACAGGACATTGATGAAGATGTCGAGCAGCCAAATGAGGCAGTTGAAAAAATGGAATGGCCTCAGCAAGTGATCTACTGGAAGAGCATCTCGTCAATGAACCAAGCATTACATCGCGATAATGAGAATAAATTCAAGGATATGATTGCTGCCGACCGTGTAAAGATAAGTGCTCTTTCTGTTAAGGTAGCTAAGTTATCTACTCAAAATAGAAGGCTGAGAGAGAAACTAAGCAAAGCACGATCCAGAACCCTCTATATATATAAGGATAAGAGGCCTACAAGATTGGTGTCCAATTTATTGATGGAGCCGCAAACTTGTACAGGTTAGATGTGGCTTGCAATTACGTTTGCATGTTATGTTTAAATATTGATTGTTAAGTATATAGATTTTTTGTTAAGGTTAAGAATTTATTGTTAACTTTACGGATCTAATGTTAAGGTTACGGATTTATTACCAAGGTTAGAGATTGATTGTTAAGTATCTGGGTTAGTTGTTAAGGTTATGTAACTGATGCTATGTTTTTTTTGATAATGAAGTACCTAAGCTCATTTGTTTATTTTTTGAATCAGACACTCCATGTACCATGGGTGGCATTGATATACAGTACAAGGAGGATGTTAATCAATTATTATTTGATGAAGCTAATAAGGAGAGCGAGCACCCTCCAACAGGGAGAGCCCCTCCACCATCATTTTTTTATATCAATAAGAAGAGTGAAGATGCCCCGCCAGGGGAAGTACCTCCACCAGAGGACTATCGCCTTGATACAGCTTTTGAAGAAGAAATAAATGAGGGAGAGAATGTATCCAAGCCAGCGAAGGAGCTGCTAACTTGTACAGGTCAACTCGCTTTTGCACTATACGTTAGAGATTGGTTGTTATGTCTACATATTAGTTGTTAAGTTTTTGATTATTTATACTCTGAATATTTTTAGAAACAAGCACTCAACGCGAGGACACTGGAAAGGAAATAACGCTGGTGGATGATGTCCCTTCTGCAGGACATGATACGGAGATACAAACTTGTATAAGTTGATCAACAAATCCAAAAACTTTCTGTGTAATCCCATAACATTGACCCCCAATCAATAAAACTTGACAGCAAACTCATAACATTGACAGAAAAGTCGTAACATTACAACAAACCCACGAGGTCATCAAAAAACGAGTAACCCTAACAACAAACCCCTAAGCATAGCTGTTCGCGGAAAAATTATTGTTTTCATTGAAGTCATTGTCTCCTTAAGCAACTGTTTATCGGTTACAAAAGATCCGATCTTTTTATAAGATCCGGTTATAACAAAATCAAAGAAACATAAAAAAAAGATTACAACTTTCCTTTTATGTGGAACAAATCGTAAGATCCTATTTTACGGTCTCTTGCTTGTGTGGGTTCTTCGCCTACGCCGGGGTTAATCCGTGGACCACCGCGCGATCTTGATCTGGTCGAAACTACACGGTATGATGGGTGTTATTTCATGAAGGAAATAACAACCGAGGGTATTATTTCACCAAGGAAATAATAGCCTCAAGTAATCGAAATCGACCAAGCGAAATCGATACTCTCTCGGGATCAAAAGCCAAGTTTTGATCCGGAGGGTAACCGTGTAGATCTCAAATCTGATCTCTCTCGAACTCCTGCTTTGTTTGGTGTGGATGATCGCCAAGAACCAGATCTGAAAAGTTTAAGTCTTCAAAGCTTCAAAACTCTGAGGTTTAGATCTCAATCCAGCAGAGCTTCGCCTTCCAAAATTCCAACCTCTCAAACAATGAACCACCAAGCCTATTTATAGGCACTCAAAACCAGATCTGGACCCAGATCTGGGCTTGGCCCAGGTGGCTCGGCCACCTTGGTGGCTTGGCCACCGAGCCACCAAAAGGTGGCTCGGCCTTGGCCGAGCCACCTAGAGGTGGCTCGGTTTTGGCCGAGCCCTCCAAGTGTTGGTTGTTTCATCGTTTTCCGGTTTCGCGGTTTATCCGAACTCTGATTTGTTGATCTAGACTCTGATTTGGCAGTCCGGATCCTGATTTGGTAGTAAATACGCTTCGGTGTTCGAGTTCGTTAACCTCGTCGCCTCGTTAATCTGCTTCGTCACGTCTTACTTAGCCTCGATATTGTGGTTTAACGATCATGCTTGGATTCATCGCCCGATGGTTCGTTGGTTTGTCGAATCATCGTGTCGAGCTGTGTTAAGGGACCTATAAGTAGTTTTATACGCCTACAGATACCCCCTCCAAAGTGTTTCAGCTTCATTCTTTTATAGAAGAGTCTGGAATACTTTGGATATGATTATCCCAACCTTCAATCGGTGTAACGGGACCTTAGAATAGCTTCTATTCTTGATTCTTTCAATCATCCAGGCTATTCGGTGCTTTGTCGAATGTCTGCAAGGGTTCCAGTGCTGCATTTATTGTCTGACCGTTGTCGAAATTTCGAACTTGAAGCTAATTCCTGATTTTCTGATCTTTAGCTCGTGTTTGTTGTTTCAACATAGAACTGACCATCGATTGTTGGCATTGAGCCTTCATTTGCAACGCGTTGTCCGGCGTTTTGACACAGTTTATACTCGTACATCTACTGGAGTCTCGAGAAGCAGTTTATACTCTTATACTTTTCGGAGTGTTGTTGAGTTATCCTTAAGAATATTTTTAGAAAAATACTCTCCAGAAACTTCTCAACAAAAGTAGAGAATAGTTTATACTCGTATACCTTATTGGAGTATTTTTTAGTTCCGAATGAGCTGAACCGGCCTGATAATGACCCAAAAAAGGCGGTAATTAGGCTCAAAAAATCTTCCGACCCTTCCGAATGTGCGGGAGAGGGGTGAATAAATGAGGGATTGAACTGTCGGTCGATCTGAAGTCGTTTCGATACTTAGTTCAGCTTTAATTTGAATTTTGGTTCAAATCTGGTCCGAACTGGTTAAACCTGGTTCAAGACTGGTTCAACCTGGTTCAAGACTGGTCCAACACTGGTTTAGCCTGGTTCAGACTGGTTTGGCCTGGTTCAAACTGGTTTGGTCTGGTTCAGCCTCTTTTGAACTGATTTATCCTGGTCTGGTCTGGTTCAGAACTGATCTGGTCTGGTTCAAGACTGGTCTGGTCCGGTTCAGCCTGGTCTGGTCCGGTTCAAGACTGATTCAACTATAAAAGAGCATCTTTTCTCCTCTTTTAGGGCCGGCCCCCCTTCTCCCTCTTTTTGGATTTTTCTCTTCCCTCGTGCATCCTTTCTCCTTCAAACCCTAAAATTCTTCTAAGATCCACATTTCCTTTTGATCTTGGACTGAAAAATCCTTCCAAATCTCCATATAAAAAGTTTCTCGCAGGCCCCTCGAGCACGTGGTTCGAGCCCCCTTTCAAGATCTGATTTTTATTGGATCCTCGAGCTTTTCTTCAGGTAAATCCTCCATAATTTTGGCATGTTTCATATTTAATTCAGTATATGAATTTGTGGGATTGTATATGAGGGTTAGGGTTGTGATTTGACGCCTCGAGCTCGCATTTCAGGGGGGTTAAATTTGGAGATCTGAGGGGTTTAATTATAATAAAGAGGGGGTAAAATTTTAGGTTTAGAGTTTGTCACCCTAACTAAATTTTGTGTATTTGATCCCCTCTTTTATTTTGCAGATCATCATGTCGCATATCTCGAGAGGTCAACCCCCTACTGCGTCGGCTGATGGCGTGCTTCCCTCATACACTGGTGAGCTCTCTTTTTGACGCATTTCGAGATTTGTAGATTAGTCTTTTATCCCTATTTTGTTCTCCTTGGTGAGACAATCGGGAAGTGCCTTGATTCTCCTTGGTGAGAATTGACGCTTTAAAGATAGGTTTTGCTTGGTCAAAACCATATCTCAAAATAAATAAAGGGGGCGTTTACAGTTGTTTGAGAATGGTAGGTGGGAGGGGCGAGGATTTCTTGAAGTCAGGAAGCAGCTACAGGTCCATAAGTGTTGGGCATTTTCCACTTGCTTCCCGCAGTTCTTCAGCCGATACGGCGAGTGTTTGATTGATGAGGAGAGGCCGAGGGAGTATCGAACTCATTTAGATATCGGCTGCTTTAATTGGCTAGTGAACATTAGGCCGGGTTATCTGACCTTTCGGGTGAGGAATCAGTGTTTTATAGAGCCATATCTACCCTGCCGATTCGTTCGCCAGTTTCGCTATGACCAGCTTTATATCGGGAATCCGCGTCAGCAGCTTCGGACTCACGGCGGTTTAGTGGACGGTCTTCGGGCATGGCTATGGACCGTGACGGGCTGCACTGGTGCTAAGTTCAGTCTCCCGAGTGCTGAGCGTCAGTTAAAGCTCACATTCTTGAGCTGCAGGTGGTTGTTAGTAGCTAACAAACATGTTCCTATGAAGCCGATTGCAGAGTTAGTGGCTGAGGAGGCTTCTCAGGCTGATTCTCGTGCGATTCAGGAGATGCTCGGTCACAGAGGACGCGGAGCAAGACTCGTCGAATCGACGAAGAAGGAAAAAAAGACCTTCAATTCTGCTGAAGAGGTTTCAAGCGGAGATCCTGAAGATTACCAGGAATATTTCGAGCGAGGTTAATCACCCATCTTTTTTCTCTGTCCTCCAGAATTATTAATTTTGACAACTGTTTGATGTTTCAGGGACAGTGGCTGATGAGGAAGAAGAATTCCGTCCTTTTACTCAGGCGAGACCTCCGATTGTTGTCCCAGCTACTAGGCGGAAGAGATTAGCCCACAAGCCACGTGCAGATTCACGAGCATCTGAGATGGATTTGGCTAGTGATGATCCCGCTAGCGACGGAGGTAACATCTACCCTATAGACCATCCTCTTGATCATTCAGAATTTTAGGCTCATGCTTTTCCATTTCTATATAGGAGAGCGTGAGGAAGGAGAGATGAGTCTCGATCCTGCTCCTCATGATTTTGCATTATCTGGAGAGCCTGACTTACCACACCAGGTAGAAAAGCCTACAGAAGCTGCCGACGTTAGGGAGACCATTAATGTAGGACCCGATTCAGCGAATCCAGGTACATCTACCATTGACAATATACCCTTTAGATGGCAAACAAAGGAGTTGAACGATTCAAAATTCGTGCCTCCCTTAATTGTCTCTATGCTTCTTGCTCTTTTAGATAAATTGCAAGGGGCAAATGTGGACTTTGGGAGTAGAGAGGCAAACAGATCCGTAGGAGGTAACTCATTTCTATTGGTTGTAGCCTCTTTATTCTTCTTTTGTATTCATATCTTCTTGTGTCAGATTTTTCGACTGATGATTTCGACGAGGAGGGTTTGCTCGTGGACACTCCTATGCTCCACTTTATGTATGGCTCTCCTCAGATTGATGACCAAATACCTGAAGATATGTTTTCTGAATCTACATTCCCCAAGGATTCCGAGGATGGTCCTTTTGAAGGTACGTGCCTCTTCTCATGTTAATTATAGGACTAGCCATTTTTTAACTAATGCAGCTATAATGTGATGAATCTAAAAATTTCGTTTTGTGTTTGACAGAAGCTTTTGTCGAGACTGATCCTGTTGGGCTGACTGTGAGACCAACTACACCAGCTGATACATCAACAGCGGTTACACCTCCACTACCCCCAGTGACTCAAGGGGAAGAAGGTATAAATTAAGCAACTGAGAAATGTCATTTATTTCCTCATCGAGGCTTTTTTGACAGATTCCCCCTTTTTGTGTAGGGCTTTCTTCCCGGCTTCATGTCCTCGTGAAGGAGTTGTTATCAGACAACGATCCTGAGAAGATCGTCATCTGTATAGAAATTCGCTCCTTCTTCTCCTTCGTGAACACTATGATTGGCAAGCTCTTCCACGGCGGACTCTTCCTTCACCAATTCAAGCCTTTCCTTGATTCCAGAATAAATTCGATAAGGGAAGCAGGATATCCGGATCTGGCGAAGGCTATTATTGATGACCTTGATTGCCTAGAGCACGAGCTTCAGATGTTACGTGAGCTCCGTGATGCAGGTGCCTCTTCATTCATTGCTGTCGAGTTGGATACTCACTTACAGACATAGCGCGATACTCGAGTTCTTGCTGAGTTCGAGATTCAGGTGCAGCGGGATCGGATAGATCGAGTTGAGGCCAACATTGCTGTTAGATCATCTTCACTTGACAACCTTGACTTTTCTATTGCCTTTTGCGAAACCAAGATAGAACAGCTCAGAAAAGGACTTCGTGAAGAAGAGGAGACTTTGAGTATCCTTCAAATGACGAAGGTACAGGATCAGCAAGCCCACATTGCCTTATCTGAGGAGTTGAAGTCCTTAAAGCAGTAGCTGGTCGAGACGAAGGAGGTTGCTGTGAAGACTCTAGCCACCACTGAAGAGTCCCTCAGAGCTGAATTGGAGGATGAGCTTAAGCAAGCTTATGATGAGAAGCTGTCTAAGATTAGTCAGCAGATTTTTAGCCATGGGCTTGATATATGATTTCTTTTGCTGGATATTTTGACTTTTGATCCTCTTAGTGGACATGGTTTTATCTTTATCTTTATTATGATTTCTCACTCTGTATGGAATGATTGACCATAATACTCATAGGATTTTTGGCAAACCCTCAGCCCTCAACGGATTTGATAAGCCTTTACCGACTACCGTTTGAGTCGGGCTAGCATGCGGATTATCTAAATCCGTTCCGCATGTAACGTTGTGCTAAGAGAGTGAATTCTCTGAGACTTTGTGCTATGATGTCGAATACATAGGCTTTACCATTTGTCACGGGAATATGCTACCCGGTAACGCATGTTAGGCGTTGACTTTAGGATTTTTGGCTAACCCGTAGCCTTCAACGGATTTTATTAGCCTTTACCGACTACCGTTTGAGTCGGGCTAGCATACGGATTGTCTAAATCCGTTCTGCATGTAACGTTGTGCTAAGAGAGTGAATTCTCTGAGACTTTGTGCTATGACTTCGAATACGTGGACTTCGTCATTATTACGGGAATAGGCTACCCAGCAACGTGTATTAGACGTTAACTTATCCCTATTTAGGCTTCGGGATAAAGGTCCCCAGAATTAGGTTCTGGTGTCTTCTTAGACAGTAAAAGACTAACCTGGCGACGCGTGTTAGGCATCGGCATATCCTTTCTTAGGATTCAGGATGAAATTCCCCATGCGTGTAAGGCATGGAATTTGGTGTTATTAATAACAACCTGCCATAATGTTGAATATGTGGGTGGGTGTTCTTTTTAACGGTTAAGAACTAACCGGCAGCGCGGGTTAGGCGCAGACTTATCCCTGCTTAGGTTTTAGGATAGAATACCCCAGAATCGAACTCTGGTGTCCTTTTCTACGGAGAAAGACTAAACCGGCAGCGTGTATTAGGCGCAGACTTATCCCTGCTTAGGATTCGGGATAAACTTTTTAGGATAAATCCTAGATTTGATAAATTCTTGGAAAAGGTTGGTGTGGGAAAGGAAGAATTTTATATTCTATTCCCCGATCTTCTTTTAGGGTGAAGACAAACCCGAAAACAAGGAAGGAAGAATTTTATATTCTATTCCTTGATTCTGGAAAGGAAGAATTTTATATTCTATTTCCAGTGCAAGAAAGAAACTAGAAGTAGGATCTCCACTCCGAGAATCCGGAAGATCTAGATAAGCTTACCTTTTATAGGATTGGTTATCTAGTCTGAAGATGAGTTCTTCGTTTATCGAAATGAAATTTCGGCTTCGGTTATAACCGTGAGAAGGCTTAACCAAAGAGAAAAAGAAGGGAGTTCTTTCGTTTATCGAAAGAGGATCTGAACTGAAAGTGAACCTCTTGTTTGTGGAAAGAATTAAGAGGGAAATTTGTTGGTGACTTGGACCAGAAAGACACTTTTGGTGGACTCACTGTCAATTGGAATTGATCAGTGAGGGATTTTGGTGGTAAAAATGATTTTGGGTTATCCTCTAGAATATTAAGTGTAATATTCTTCAAGGAACTTCCCGGTAAATAGATTATCCTGAATGTACTAGGGATAGTACTTTTTTAGGAACTTTCTATTTATTGGCATTAATTGCCTGATGCCCTCTTGAGTAATCAGGCGATATGCGCCGTTTGAGTAGACTGTGTCTATCACAAACGGTCCTTCCCATTTGGGTTCAAATTTACCTTTCTTCTTGGAATTAAGGATTATCGATCGGCGAGCAGCGAGGACCAGATCTCCTTCCTTGAAGCTTCTCTGTCGGACTTTTTTGTTAAAAGCCCTAGATATTCCGGCTTGATAAAACTCAATGTGTTGTTGAGCTTCCAAGCGCTTTTCATCTAACATTTCGAGTTCTTCAAGACGTTTCTGATGTTGTTCTTCCGTCGTCATCTCAGTTGCAAGAGAGATCCGAAGGGATGGGATCTGGATTTCTAATGGTAACACAGCTTCACATCCGTATACCAACGAATATGGGGTGGCTCCTGTAGGTGTGCGTATGGTGGTATGATAAGCCCATAGTGCTTCACCGAGTTTATCGTCCCAGTCTCGTTTATTGGTCTTCACGAGCTTTGATAAAATCTTAATGATCGTCTTGTTAAAAGCCTCAGCTAATCCATTCGAAGCAGGATAATAAGCTGTTGCCGAAACATCTTGAATTTTGAACTTGTCACAAAACCTGACGAAAGCGTTACTTATGAACTGTGGACCGTTGTCATGAATGATCCGTCTTGGCACGCCGTGTCGGTATATGACATGATGTTTGATGAAATTGATGACGTTGTTCGTCTTCACTTCTCTAAGCGGAATCGCTTCAGCCCACTTTGAAAAGTAATCCGTGATTGCGAGAATGAATCGATCACCTTTGACTGAAGGGGGAAAATAGGACCGACAATGTCCATACCCCATGTCTCGAACGGCCAAGATGTGGTTGACGTGTGTAAACGTTCCGGTAGTTGGTGCATATAATTTGCATGTACTTGACAGGCATGACATTCTCAGGCGTATTTGATTGCATCATGAACCATTGTTGGCCAAAAATATCCCATCCTCCTGATGCGATCATACAGTTTGGGACCGGGCTGATGCGCACCACATTCTCCTTCGTGTGCTTCCTTAAGAACTTCTTCTGCTTCTTTGTTCGAAAGGCATCGGAGTAACAAACCATCGTACCCTCGACGGTATAATGTATGGGTCTCGGTATTATAGAAGAATCTTGGTGCTCTTCGGCGGATTGATTCCCTTTCTTTTACATCCTCTAGTAAAATACCATATTGGACGTAGTCAATGATAGGAAAACGCCAATCTCGGGACTCAGACTCAATTTGAGTCGAGTTCACGTCCTTGGCGCTTATGTTTCTATCATCTTCCTCTTCGATACTCATATTGTATATGGGTATGCAGAGTTGATGCGTTCTTACTGTGACTAACAGTTTAGTTTCGGGAGGCTGCGCAAGTGATACCGCTAGTGCTGCCAGTGCATCCGTATAAGCGTTCTGGAGACGAGGGATGTATTCAATAAAGAATTCTTCAAAAGAATCTGCCATTTTGATGGCCTCCTGGTGGTACGGGATCAGGTCTTGATTCCTGACTTCATACTCTCCACGGACTTGGTTGACTATCAATTGAGAATCCCCAAAAGCTTCGAGATATTCGACCCCTAGCTCTTTGGCGAAACTGAGTCCAATGAGAAGCGCGTTGTACTCGGCTACATTATTGGAACATGGATCGGTCAATGAATAAGCCCGAGGCATCACATGCTTCCCCGGGGAAACTAAGACAACTCCAACTCCGGAGGAGACTTTAGAACATCCGGGGGTTATTGCCACATTAACTGCTCTCGAAGCACCGTCGAAGCATAATTGCCATACTTGTTGGTGTGATGTAGTGTTAACCTCGTGGGTTTCATCCGGCAAGTCATCATATACTTCCGCCGTATCTGTTGTTGGGTTTGCCGCCAAAAGATCACAAATCGATTGTCCTTTGACCGACTTTTGCTGTTTGAAGTGCAAATCATACTGGGACAAGAGAAGGGCCCACTTCGCTAACCGTCAATTCATAGAGGCCGGTTGCGTTATAAATACCCGTACTGGATTAACGTTAGAAATGACGTAAATCGTTTGTCCAACCAAGTAATGCCGCATCTTTTGTACTGCGAATACCAATGCGAGGTATTCTTTCTTAATCATCGGATATCGAGACTCGGCGCCTACCAAGGTCCGACTTAGGTAATAGACTGCTTGTTCGTGACCGTTATCATCGTCTTGTGCTAGTAAAGCACTTATCGAGTGGTTCATCGCCTTGATGTAAATCAAGAATGGTTTACCTGATTTTGGTGCAACGAGAACAGGAGGATTCGTCAGATATGTTTTGATATCTTCGAGTGCTTTTTGGCAGGCTTCGTCCTAAATAAATGACACACCTTTCTTGTTTAGCTTGGAGAATGGTTGGCACTTCCCAGAAAGATTTGAGATGAACCGCTGGATGTAAGCTAAACGCCCTTGCAATCCTCTGAGTTCTCTTAGATTTCTAGGGGGTTGCAGTTCATGTATCGTCTTTACCTTATCAGGATCGATATGTATACCTTTAGTGGTAACAACGAATCCAAGGAATTTTCCGCTGGACATGCCAAGGAAGGATTTAGTGGGGTTCATCTTCAATTGATGACTCCGCATGAGATCGAACATTATCTTCAAGTCCTTGATGTGATCTTCTTTGTTGCGGCTTTTTACAACCAAATCATCAACGTAGCACTCGACTGTTTTCCTGAGATGTTCTTGGAAAATCTTAATCATTGCTCGCTGGTACGTGGTGCCTGCATTCTTTAAACCGAAAAGCATTACCGTGTAGCAAAAGACACCGAGGGGCGTTTTGAACGCTGTATGCTTCTCGTCATCTGGGTGCATCTTGATCTGGTTATATCCTGAAAAACCATCCATAATAGACATTCTCTCAAATCCGCACGTATTGTCGATGATGACGTCCGTGATTGGGAGAGGAAAGTCGTCTTTTGGACATGCCGCATTCAGGTCCCTGAAGTCGATGCAAATCCTGATTTTTCCGTTCTTCTTCATGACTGGAACAATATTGGCTAGCCAGTCTGGATGTTGCTCCTCTCGAATAAATCCTGAATCGATCAACTTATTAACTTCTACCTCAATGGCTTCCATAATCTGCGGACGAAACCGTCTTTACTGTTGTTTGACAGGTTTGGCATCTGACTTGATATCGAGGTGGTGCATTGCCACATTGGCGTCGAGCCCTGGCATGTCTTCATAGTTCCAAGCGAAGACGTCAATATATTCCCTGATGAGAGCAATTAATTCCTCCTTCTCATTTGGGGGAAGACTATCGCTGATGAATATAGGCTTTGGGTTGGCCTCGTCACCCATGTTAATTTGGACTATTTTATCTTCAGTGGGGGGTTCCCTCTATTCAAACCTATCACCATACTACATGTTCAGGTGATGAACCCATGGGTCTTCCCATGTTGGCATTTGATCGTCGTCCTCCATTGTGGATGGATCAGCTGTAGCCATATTCGTCATTAGAGCTTTGAATACTTCCCCTAGACTTGTATCAGAATCCCATTCCGAGGAATTTAACGAGTACCCATCTTTGTATTGCTCAGATGATTGGTTATTGATTAACCAGCAACATTCGTCTTCTGAAGAGGAGACATAACCTAGTCCTCATCTGAATTTATAATAATCATCCGGTTTCCCTTTTGGTACATATGCCGCTTTGGCTGGAATACAGAAACCTCGATCGAAGTATAAACCTTCTCCGAGTGTGAATCATATCCCTGTTTTTCCATGAGCTCGCACGCTTCCGGACTATACTTAGATAAATGTCGACCAGGTTTGTCATCATTCTCATCTTCCCTTAAGAAATGATCAGGTAATGGAAAACTCTCTCCTTTACCGCAAATCACTTCTTTTTCGCCTCTTATTTTGGCAGGAACGATCAGGGTTGTTCCGAAAGAATGTTGGAAGTGTTTCTTTGTTATATAGGACGATCAAAGCGGCCTATATAAATCGGGATTATCATGCAATCCCTTTATCACATCATCAAGAGACAGTGAGTACTCTAAATCATCATTTATTTCATTATTGGCAAGTTGCCAGTTACAACTACCATCTGACGATTGTTCATCGTCAAGATTGATTACCAAGGGTACAATGTCGTTTAAAACAAAACCTCCATCATAATCAAGTCCGGCTTCGGTATCAGCTTCTTCTCTGCTGTCCGTGCCCTGGGCCGATGGTTCAGTATCGGATTCGTTTCCATAAAGGAGAGAATCAGTGAAATAATTCTCAAACCCTTTGAATGGTTGCTTATCCGCGACCACCGTCCTAACCTTACCATCAGTGTCGACATATTTCAAACACTGATGGAGAGTGGAGGGGATATAACATTACTATGGATCCAGGGTCGGCCCAATAGTAAGTTATATGAAGTCTCGGCATCAATCACATAACATGTGACTTCCGTCTTCAAATCACCCATTTGACATTTTATCCGGATCTTACCCAAGGGTCTTGACCCGCTAGTGAATCCATAGATAACAGTGTCTGTGGACGCCAACTTACTCACTGGAATGCCGAGGCTATGCATCAAGCGAAGCGGCATAATACTCACAGCAGAACCCGGATCCACTTGGATTCGGTTGACTTCGCTGGAGCCAATGTACCCGATGAAATATAGGGGTCGATCATGGTTCGAATTCTTTGTCTGCATATCCTCTTTGGTGAAGGTAATGTAGGGAAGGTTTTTAGCCGCTATATTGCAGTGTTGAATCAACAGTTCTGGCTCTTCAGGCACCGGCTTGATCTGAGTCAGGAACACTTCTGAATTGGCCAAGGCTTCTTGTAAGGCTTCCCTGGTTTCTTTAGACAACCGCAGCAACTCATACAGTGTAATCCGCGCTGGAATATTAGATAGTTGAGCCATAATATCGAAGATACGCGGAGTGTTCGAGCTCTCCGGTTTATCTCTTCCAATCGGACGATTGAAACGAGACTGCTTCGGATTCTGAACCTCCTGGGACTTCTTTTATTTCTGTTTATCAACTGGCTTTCGTCGAGCGTCTTCAACCGGTCTAGGAGTTGTAACCACTCCCAGTTTCGTGAGAGTTTTGGCTGGTCCCCGTTTAGTCACCCCCTGCTCAGCTAACTGATCACTAGGCAACGGATAGTTGAAGTGGTACTGATTTCCGCTTCTAGTGGCAAAAACTTCTTGTTCTTCTTCGGAGAGCGAGAACGTAGGAGCTTCATCGTCATCCTCTTTGAAGATCACGAAAGTAGCGTTGCAGGACTTGCCTTTACCCTTTCTAGTCGAGGAAGTCGCCCACTGCTCGTCTTCAATAAGATCAGGATGAACCCAGAGGATTTCGCCGTTTGGGACTGTGTGTGGCACAAGTCCTTTTTGGCGCTATCCGTATGGGTCGTCGTTTACTGTCTTCATTCCCACTTTGGTGATGCGTTTTGGTTCGAACCATGCTGTAGGTACTGATCCAAAGCTAATTGATACTGCATTTGCTCCTACATTCTTGGGCGGCTTCGGGGTTATGACGCCCACATCAATTAACACCTGGATCTTATCCTTGAGATGGTAGCATGACCTTGTAGGGTGATGGACCGCTCTATGGTACGCGCAATACTTCGGATCCATCACTTTGCTAGCCCCTTCTTGATCCACGATCGCCGACAGCTGGATTTTGTTATTTTTCAGCAGGTACTTAAAGATAACGGGAACTTCGTCATCTTTGAAGGAGTATACTTTAGGAAATCTTGGCTCCGAAGATTTCTGCTTCTGAGGCCGTTGTCGCCACTGCGACTGCGATTGTTGTGGTGCTTCTTGCTGCGGCTGTTGCTGAGGTTGCAATTGGAAAGTTTGATTAGCATCAACTGCGTTAGCATGTGCCTTACCTTTTCCCCGTGGGACGAAATTCTATGCTGGAGCATTCGTCGCCTGTTGGCCTCTCTCCGCCTTCTTCCTTCTGAGGAATCGCTCGGCTTGCTCTCCTCGAACCTTCAAATCCTTTCATGTTTTGGACGGTGTTGTTCCCATTGCTTCCAACACGTCCAACGCAAGGTTGTTGTAGCAAGTCTGGAGAATGAATTCCTCAGTGATCGGGTCCCGACAGTTCATCGCCTTGTTCCGGAACCTTTTGACGAAGGTATCAACTAATTCCCCATCTTTCTGTTTCTCGTCAAGCAACGACCCGATGAATATCTTGGTGTCGTCATCGAAGAAGTTGGCTAGGAATTTAGTCTTCATGTCGTCCCAGTTATTCATGCTTCCTGGCTTGAGACGGCGATACCAATCGAAGGCGGCTCCATGAAGAGTACCAACGAAGGACCGTACCATCGGACTTTTCTCCTGGAGGAGAACTTCTCAGATTTCTTAGACTTGCGGGGGGAGGTGGATCTGGACGAGGATGACAGATACTCCTCGAACTTTTGTTGGTCGAATTCATACTCGACCTCCTCCTCGACCGGGATTGAGATCCGCGGCTGCGACGCAACGATCTTGGCAGCGAGATCGGTGGCTCCCACTGTGGTCGCCAGATTGTTCACGGGAAAAATTATTGTTTTCATTGAAGTCATTGTCTCCTAAAGCAACTATTTATCGGTTACAAAAGATCCGGCCTTTTTATAAGATCCGGTTACAACAAAATCAAAGAAAAATAAAAAAAGATTACAACTTTCCTTTTATGTGTAACAAATCGCAAGATCCTGTTTTGCGGTCTCTTGCTTGTGTGGGTTCTTCGCCTACGCCGGGGTTAATCCGTGGACCACCGCGCGATCTTGATCCGGTCGGATCTACACGGTATGATGGGTGTTATTTCACGAAGGCAATAACAGCCGAGGGTATTATTTCACCAAGGAAATAATAGCCTTAAGTAATCGAAATCGACCAAGCGAAATCGATACTCTTCTCGGGATCAAAAGCTAAGTTTTGATCCGGAGGGTAACCGTGTAGATCTCAGATCTGATCTCTCTCGAACTCCTGCTTTGTTTGGTGTGGATGATCGCCAAGAACCAGATCTAAAAAGTTCAAGTCTTCAAAGCTTCAAAACTCCGAGGTTTAGATCTCAATCCAGCAGAGCTTCGCCTTCCAAAATTCCAACCTCTCAAATAATGAACCACCAAGCCTATTTATAGACACTCAAAACCAGATCTGGGCTCAGATCTGGGCTTAGCCCAGGTGGCTCGGCCACCTTGGTGGCTCGGCCGACCACCTTGGTGGCTCGGCCGGCGAGCCACCAAAAGGTGGCTCGGCCACCGAGCCACCTAGAGGTGGCTCGGTTTTAGCCACCTAGAGGTGGCTTGGTTTTGGCCGAGCCCTCCAAGTGTTGGTTGTTTCATCGTTTTCCGGTTTTGCGGTTTATCCGAACTCTGATTTGTTGATCTGGACTCTGATTTGGCAATCCGGATCCTGATTTGACAGTAAATACGCTTCGGTGTTCGAGTTCGTTAACCTCGTCGCCTCGTTAATCTGCTTCGTCGCGTCTTACTTAGCCTCGATATTGTGGTTTAACGATCATGCTTGGATTCATCGCCCGATGGTTCGTTGGTTTGTCGAATCATCGTGTCGAGCTGTGTTAAGGGACCTATAAGCAGTTTTATACGCCTACAATAGCAGCAAGCTCATCTGCAAGCCACTTACATGAGGCCAACCGGTAATTCACGACAGCAACCCGTAACCCTAAAAAAACCCTAAGCTCAACAACACAACGTGAAATAAGCCCAACCTTAACAATACACCCCCAATTGGTAACCTTAACAGTAAACACATGAGTTTAACAACAAACCCGTAACCTTAACAACAAACCCCTAAGCATAACAACAAACTCAACTGCAAGCCACGAACATGAATGTTAATTTTACTATTTTTAACTTAAAATTGGTTGTCACGGTCACCAAAATATATTTGTTGTTAAGTTTACGGGATTGTTGCTAAGCTTATTTGTTTGTTGTTAAAGGTCGTGGCTTTAGTAAAGTAAACGATTGCCTGAATGGATGTTGTTAATGACTACGTTTATTTCTGTTCAGAAAGATTATCGCATGGATGTGTGATCAAAGTTGTATACTGGTTGCCAAGTTTATTGATTTATTGTTAAGCTTATGATTTATTGTCAAGCTTATGGAATTGTTGTTAAGTTTATGGTCTGGTTGACAATCTTATCGATTTATTGTTATGTTTGGCATTATATTGTTAAGTTTATGGATTGTTTGTTAAGTTTAACTCGTGGTTGTCAAAGATTAAAATAAAAACCCAATCCGTAACCTTAACAAAAAACCCAAGAATTTAATAACAACAAACCAAAGAACTCTAAGTTCAACAACACAATGCAAAATAAGCTCAACCTTAACAACACACCCCCAAGTGGTAACATTTACATCAAACCCATGAGTTCAACAACAAACCTGTAACCTTATCAACAAATGCCTAAGCTTAACAACATACTAATATGCAAGCCACAAACATCAAGCCAAAAGGCTAAAATGGAATAGCAACCCCGTAACCCTAACAACCAAAGAACCATAAGCTCAACAACACGACGCAAAATAAGCTCAAATCTTAGTATCACACACCCAATGGGTAACATTAACAGCAAACTCATGAGGTTAACAACAAACACGTAACCATAACAACCAACCCCTAAGCTTAACATCAAACTCATGGTTATTTACAGTTAAGAAAGGTATAATCATTCTGAAAAGTGTATCATAAATTAATATGTTGTTAACAACACATATCATGATCAAGTTAAGCAAAACATAAGGGAATTTACAATTGATCATAACCTAGGGGCCGACTGCTTCTCCCCCACTCCCCTTGCTCGAAGCATAATCGTGGGAGAAACCCCTGTCATTGTTGGCCTTCTTATTTTGATGATGATTTACAAATAATTTACATCTAATATTGTTTGCCTAGTGTTTGTATTTTATATTTATTCTAGGCAAACAATATGTTGGAGGATGGATAGAATCGAGCATTCACGATCATATCAAATGGAGGTTGGCAGAATTATGGAGTGAAGCCATACAATTCAAGTTGAAGATCCAAGTTCAAGCTTCATCCGCAAGCTTGATACATTGTTGCCTCTCTTGAAATTCTTTTGTCAAAGATTTTGTTTTGATTTGTTGTTTTGAATTTATTATATTTCACTTATGTGATGATATTTATATGTTTTTTCTCATTGATCATCTATTCGTGCCTTATAATGTATTCTATAAATGGTTTGATCAAGTTATACAAAGAAAATTTTCCTTTTTGATCAAACATTGTTTTTGGACTTAAATTTTGATTTATAATTTCATTTGGCTAATTTGTTTTCATTTGAAAACTTTTTGCATGATTCTCATGTTCCTCTTCTTTTAATTTCATAAATCTATTTTTACACTATGTTTATATAATTATGTAATGAGACACTTCTTTCATAAATGATATATTTATATATGTTCTCATTGTCTTTATGTATGTGAGTTGTGTTTAGTATATTTTCCATCTATGCTTGCTCACATATGTTTTGCCATGAATCTTCATTTCATATATTCTATATGGCATTTTGATAGGGGGAGCAATCCCCACATATATATATATTTTTATACTCGCCCATGCATATTGATAGGGGGAGCTTTCGCTCTCTTTATCCTTTTATCCTCTTTTTGATGTTGTCAAAGGGGGAGAAATATTATGAGTATATTCTTTTTTGTTTATATGCATGATATATTATTCTTTGTATATTCATTTCCTTTCATGTATATATCCTTTTTGTAAATTGTTTGTCATCATCAAAAAGGGGGAGATTGTTAGCCTTCTTGTTTTGATGATGATTTACAAAAAATTTACATCTAATATTATTTGTCTAGTGTTTGTATTTTATATTTATTCTAGGCAAACAATATGTTGGAGGATGGATAAAATCGATCATTTACGATCATATCAAATGGAGGTTGGCAGAATTATAGAGTGAAGCCATACAATTCAAGTTGAAGATCCAAGTTCAAGCTTCATCCGTAAGTTTACCAAGTCAAGCTTATTGAAGATCAAGATAGCTTGGGTAATTTAGTTTAGGTTTTATATTATGTGTGTTAGTACGTTAAGCTCAATATCATATACACACACATTTTATTAGTTTCCTTGTATATATATGTAGTCATATATATATATATATATACAACACAAGTTTTGGTTTTCATGATTATAAATATGAAATTACATATTTCATATTTATTATTGTGATTTGGTTTAACTACTTAAATATGAAACAAATATATTTTCATATACATACTCATATATTTTATTTTCTATTATATTTGTAAAAATATTGTATTCTCAGTTTATGGACTTAATAACAATCATATACATCTTTTATCAAGTCTACAAAATTATTTTGTAAAGTTTCAAAACATGGTTTAGCCAAAATGTCAAAATTCATATGTTTACATTTTTATGTTTTAGACTATTTTACAAAATGATGACATTTCTCATTTGAGAAGTCCTTTTAGAAAACCAATTTTTGTAGCATGTGTATTATCATGTCTATAATCATTTTCCAAAGTTTCATAATTTTTAGAATTTATTTGATATTTTTAAACAGTGTTTTAAAATCAGCAAACTGCTTTCAAACCTGAATTTTTCATATGTCAGTTTGCTGTCGAACGCCACGGTCGACCACGCCTATGTTTTTTCCTGAGTGGGCAGCAGAAACTTTCGTGGTTGACCGCCACGGTCGACCGTCAGCTCAAAAATTTCCACGGTCGACCGCGTAAGTCTCTGAAAGTTTTCTGGGTTTCTTAGTTGGCTCGCGGTCAACCGTGAGTTTTCCACGGTCGACCACCGTATACCCAACGGCTCTTTTTGTACAGAATCTAAAAAATCTTTTCTAGGTTTTTGTGAGATTTGGTTGGGGGTTTTTGCTGTTGTTTCTCTTCCTATATAAACCCTCAAACCCCCTTCTATCTTAGTAACCCAATGGATAGTTTTAAAGAAGTTTAAAAGAGTTTTGAAAAGGGTTTTAGTTGGGTTTAAAAGCCTGTTTGGTTTATGAAGATTGTTTTACAAGTGGAGAAGATCATCTATATTGTTTGAGCTTCATTTTAATCCTCCTCTCCATCTTTTCTTTTAGAGAAGAATTCCTAAACTCTATATCTAGCTATTTATTATTTTGTTCATAATTTCTATATGCTAGATTTTAATTGAGTTTAGTCGTTTTGATTTTCTCATTGCTTGCACACATAACCATTGAGCTTATTGTATTTACATTCATAATATAATTTAGGTTGTGGGGAGTTGTAACAATTAAGAGTGAGCTATATTGAGTTCTCATCTATTGTAGAGAACAAATTTATTGTTTGTTACAATTGTGAGATTGTAAAGTTTTCGGTTAGCTAGAAAACCGAGTGTGAGGAGTGTACGTTGATCGGTGAACGTTAAAAACCGACATTGTGAGTGTGAGTGTATACGTTGATCGGTGATCATTGAAAACCGACATAGTGTGATTGTAAACGTTATTCGGGTGAGCGTAGAAAACCCGGTTGTGATAGTGGATTTCTCCCCGGGAGTGGGGAGTGGAGACGTAGGACGGAAGGTCCGAACTCCGTGATCATTTTATTATATTTGAGTGTGCTTTGGCGTTTATTTATATTTATGCTCATTGCTCATATCGTCATTGTCTCATTATTTATATCATCCACTATCTTATTTCATATTGTTTACCCTTGTGTTAGTTTCATATCCTTGCATGTATATATCTCAAAGTATATCTCTTTGCTAGGATATATTTTATTGTTCATATTGCTTTATCCTAGCTAATATATCTTATTGCATTTCATTCTTGCTAGGATATTCTGTTAATAGTTTTAATTAGCATATAATCGGATTAAATTAGCATGAGACCCTAATCACTCCCCCTCTAGGGTCTAATAGTCATGAGGAAGGGTAGACCCCCAACACCTTAGGCCTGGAGAAATCACAACCAGAGCTCTTTCTCCACCATCATTTGTCTGCCATCCTAAGTCACTTCAATTAATTCCGGGTTGGTGCGGGGAGACTGTGTACACTGTCTTTAAGGTTGGTCAACAGCCATGTTGATGGGACCAGCCTCATTGTTCGCCTGATGCTCCCAGTCCCGACCTACAACCTGAGTGATGACGAAACCTTCCATCAGGCTCCAGTCCACGGGAGAGGTGTAACAAAACCTAATCCTCTTAGGGACATCTGAATATTCCCTGATCTCTAGCAACACCCTACAGTCTTTGAAGTTTTTTTCATGGTGACGTTAGGGAAGCAGTACACGCATTGGTCGATGCCCTCAAATAGTGATTGGAGGAACTCCCACCCCCAGAGGTGGTAGGGGAGATTGAAAAGATGGACCCACGTATACATGGGGTTGGGCAATGTTCTTAGCTTGAGGTCCTCCCTTCAAAGCCTGAATCTGCCCACGAAGGACCCAAAATTTACCAGGCTGAGCCTGATGGCTTGATCTAGTAGTTCATCAGAAGGGAATTTAACCATGAAGCTATTTACAGATACCCGTTTGATCTCATAAGTCCAATCCTAGACATTGAAGCGATACCCTAATATCTCTCTGAGCTCCTCCAAAGATGGTCGGCCCAGCTCAGGAGTGAAGACGGTGAAGGTAGTAAGCTCCTGAATGTTGCTGGTGACATTATCTGGCACGAGGAGTAATCGTGGAGAGGTGCTTGCTCTCAGACCATGAGGGCACTCCCGGGAGATATGCTCTGAACCATGACAATGGATACAGACGCTATCATCATGAGACATGATCTTCTAGTTTAGGAAACAAAGGGAGTGTAGTTGATATGAGGCTGGGATGGGGAGAGAAGAGTTTTAAGCTTGTTCTCAAACCTAACGTAGAGAATGGCGGTGATCGGAATATTGATGGCTGCGTTGTATGGTCTTGTCATTGAACAGGTAAAGGGATGAGGGTAATTTCCACGTGGTAGCTGGGAATAGCGAGGATCCAGTTGATAATACCGCCTGTCTTGGGAAAATACACTACTATGGAATGTATTTAATGCAGAGAGAAATCAAAATTTTTCTTTTGGTTACCTTGGCAACTAAAAGGCTAAACTCGACAACCACTCCATAAGCTTAACAACAAAGCGCTAAACTTAGCAACCAATCCATAAGCTTAATAATACAACGCCAAACTTCACAATAAATCAAAAAGCTTGATAACCAGCACATAACCGTGATAGTAACAGACAAGCGATAGTCTCTCAGACTAAAACTACGGGTATACGTTTACTTCAGCAAATCAAACAAATGTATTATTTAATGTCAGGCCAAAACTTTGACAACCAAGGACGAACATTCACCCAAAAGGCTGAGCTTAACAACAAAGCGCTAAACTTAGCAACTAATCCATAAGCTTAACAATACAATGCTAAACTTCACAATAAATCGAAAAGCTTAACAACCAGCACATAACCTTGATAGTAACAGACAAGCGATAGTCTCTTAGACCAAAACTACGGGTATACGTTTACCTTCACAAATCAAACAAACGTATTATTTAATATCAGGCCAAAACTTTGACAACCAAGGGCGAACATTCACCCAAAAGGCTAAGCTTAACAACAAAGCGCTAAACTTAG
>BQKN01000702.1:241530-255807 GCA_022839385.1 Asparagus kiusianus | reverse complement strand
AAAAAACCTAACTATCCTCAAATTCTAGGCTAGAATTGATCCCTAAGAAAATTCTCTCTCTCGTCTTCTTTGAGAGATTTCTGAAACTGAAACGAAATCCCTCAAAAAAACCTAATCCTTTCTTAAATTCTAGGCTAAAATTGATCCCTAAGAAAATGCTAACCAATCCCTCTTTCTCTCATCTCTCAATATCATAAGGTGAATTTGGCCAAAGATCATCTCCCAATTTGAGCCCTAAATTCCTCCATTCCTCAGATTGTTCCCCAATTAAAAATCGAGAAAAGCTTATCGGACTCGGACACTTTCATCTCTGAGGCTCAGAGTCTTTTCTTATCCTTTCTCTATCTTTTTAAGGTATGAATTTTTAACCCTTTCTCTATCTTTTTGCACTAAAAATTGATTCTGTCCTTCAAATTCAATGAATATGGATATTGGGGTGAACTATATCCATAAAAATGATGATGAGTTCAATGAGATACTCTTCTTCCAATGATATGAGAATATTGCAACATGTTGTTGCTAGCAAAAGCTCTCAAATGAAGGAAGTGGTTAGGGTTTTTAAGTTTAGTTCTATGTGCTTTTATTGTTAATTATTCTAGATGTAATAACGGTATTGGCATATACATTGGTGAATTTATACAAATAATATGAGTAAAATGGTGTTCTAAACTACTTAATTTTTATGTCACAAATATTGTGCTTAGGGGCTTTTAAGCAGAGGTTGTAAACACTCAGTAGATATACTGATAATATGGTCATTTCAACATCAACTAAAGAACAATAGGTTATAATTAATGTCAAATACTGCAACCGCAATACTTTAGTATTAGCTAAACTTTGCAATGGTGACATTCAATCTCTTGTTTTCTTTCTCTTTTTCTCCTACTAGATTCACATAATTATTTGTACATAATAAGCTTGGTTGTGTCACTATGCGATGAATGTGCAACCTATAATATTTCAGCATGTTGTTGTTATTAATAATAAAAGTTCTTTTTAGACAAACTTGCGATAGGTCTTAGAGGCTCTCACATTACTTCAGCAATGGCCTCGAGGCTCACCTAGCTAGCATAGGAAGCAAAATATATAGTTCTTATAGAGTGATGCGAATAGCTGCTACCGATTATTTGAAGGCATAATAGTTATACTGAGTTGCTTGCCCTTTCATATCTCTCAAATCAAACCATTATGGAAGTAACAAGGAAGGCAACAAGCATTCATGTATTAGATTTTGAGATCAATTTTTGGTTCCAATTACCCTCTTTAATTCAAAGACTCTCAGCTAGGCCAAATGGTGCGACAAAGCTTTGAATCACAGCAAAATCACATGAAAATTTATGAACATGCTGTTTATTTCTCATGCATATGTATGTTACTTATAGATATTGTTAAAGGGGGGAGAGAGAGAGTCTTAGGGTAAATTTATCTTAGATTAAGTATTGAACGTGTACACATATATATACAAGTAGAGGAGGGTGGGGTGTGCTCTCATAACTGATGTGGGACTAAACCTACTACTAACACATACAATAATATCAACATAGATAAACTAATAATGCACGAAGCAGAGAGAGAGAGAGAGAGAGAGAGATTGCTACTTGTACCTTCTCATCCTGCTAGATTCTTCTTAGACTCGGATAGTGTAACTCCTTGAATCGAATATTTGGAAGCAAAGCATTTAATGATGAAGCAGGTGTTTTGTGATGTGCAGAGCAGTATAAATATTAAATTTTAAAGTTTAATGAGAAAGGATTCATTGACATGGTGTTGAGTATAAAAGAACTGTGATACATTTGTCCCATCGGAATGAGGGGCTGGAAAAAAAAATGACACTTTACTTTATGTACACACATGTGCATATTCTGTTGAGTATAAAAGAACTGTGATACATGTTGGAAATCTGAAACTCAGAAAGTTCAAAACGAAAAGAATGGAGGAATGTGTTATTGAATTCTATAACTGGGGGCTATAAATAGCCTTTACAAGAGAAGGAAATAACAAACAACAAACCTAAGTTTTATCAACCTACAGCGTAAAGAAACAAACCTGAAGGACAGACCTTATCAACAAACTAGTAAACTAAAAACAGAAGCAACAAACTCTAACTAACATTCCCTCCCTTAAGCTAAAACATCTGTGCTTAGCTTACTTCTGATGCACTGACCATTCCAAGCATGCCTCTAAGTCTCACAAACCGCTCTAACTTGAGAGGCTTCATCATCAAATCTGCGACTTGATTCTGAGAATTACAGTAGTTCAACTCCACAACTCCATCATTCACCAAATCCCTCAGAAAGTGAAACCTCACATGAATATGCTTGTTCTTTACATGAAAAACTGGATTCTTAGATAACTGAATAATAGAGTTACTATCACATTTAATCACAGTACCTTTCTTCTCCTCCAAGTTTCTCCAAAATTCTCCTAAGCCAAATGCACTGATAAGCACAGAGAGCGGCTGCAATGTACTCGGCTTCGGTGGTAGACAAAGTCACCATTGGTTGTTTCTTGGAGGACCATGAAACAGCTCCAGACCCTAGCATGAACACAAACCCAGAAGTACTTCTTTGATCATCAAGATCACCAGGATATCCACTGTCCGTAAATGCCAAGAGCTCTGAACTGCTTGCTCCCCTCTTGTAGAAGATGCCTAGTTTGGTTGTTCCCTTCAAGTATCTCAGGATCCTTTTGGCAACCAACCAATGTGACATAGTTGGACTAGACGTAAACCTGCTAATGAGACTCACACCATACATCAAGTCAGGTCGAGTCACAGTTAAGTACATGAGACTTCCAACCACCTGTTTGAACAAAGTTTCATCCACCTTGGTCCCTCCTTCATCTTTCGACAATTTTTTGCCTGGAACAATTGGATTTTTCACGGCATTATTGTTTGCCATACCAAACCTTGTCAATACTTCACGAGCATACCTCCTCTGACAGATAAAAATACCATTCGAGCTCTGCAAAACTTCTACACCAAGAAAGTGTCTCATTCTTCCCAAATCGGACATATCAAACTCCAGCATCATTGAATTTTTAAACTCATCACACGTGTTTATATCACTTCCAGTAAAGATTAAATCATCTACATAAAGGCTTACGATTAACACTTTACCTCCTTTCGACTTTGTAAACAGGGTGTGCTCACTGGAACATCTCTCAAAACCTTCTCGTACAAAGTAGGTCTCAATCTTGCTATACCATGTCCTCGGTGCTTGCTTGAGGACGTATAGTGCCTTCTTCAACCTGTAAACTCTTCCTTCTTCACCCTTCTTAACGAACCCCTCTGGTTGTTGCACAAACACCTTTTCCTTGAGTTTTCCGTGAAGAAAAGCACTCTTCACGTCAAGTTAGAAAACTTCTCATCCACACTGTGCGGCCACTGCGAGTATCACTCGAATGGTGTCAAGCCTTGCCACAGGTGCAAAAACTTCAGTATAATCCACTCCATAACGTTGTGCATATCCTTTAGCTACTAATCTTGGCTTGTACTTCTCTACGTCCCCATTTTCATTAAGTTTGGTTTTAAAAACCCACTTAACTCCAATAGGCTTTACTCCTCTAGGCAAATCTGTCAGCTCCCATGTTGCGTTCCGTTCGATAGCCTCAATTTCAGCTGCCATAGCCTCTCTTCACTGCTTGCTTTTAACTACTTCTTCAAACAAGAACGGATCATCTTCAGTTACAGTCACCATTGCATTCAGACCTTCCTCCTCTGATAACCCTTCACCTGTTGTGTAGTCCACCATCCAGGCTAGTGCTCTCCTGTTTCTTGTACCCCTCCCTTCAACCGGAGCATCATTTTCTTCATTTGGAGTTGTACCACTCGAACTGCTACTGGAGTTACTGCTTGTAGTATTTGTATTGATGTTCAGACCTTCCGTTGCTTCACTCTGCTCTTCGTTTGGTTCACCATCACTCTCTTCTTCATCTTCATCTTCGTCTTCCCATTCTAGCACATCCAATCTACACTCTTCTTCAGTTCTGCCCCAGTCCCAGCTCTCTTCTTCTTCGAACACGACATCCTTGCTTACAATAATCTTCTTCATAACCGGATCATACAACTTATATGTCTTTGATTCATCACTAACACCCAAGAACACACACTTCCTACTCTTATCATCCAACTTGCTTCTTTTCTGGTCTGGTATGTGGACATGAGCTATGCACCCAAAGATTCGAAAATACCCCACTGTTTGTTTCACACCACACCATGCTTCCTCAGGAGTTTTCCCTGTCATAGCTACTGTAGGACTTCTGTTTTCAATGTGCACACACCACTTCACAGCTTCAGGCCAGAATGCTTTCGGAACCTTCTTTTCAGCTAACATTGATCGCACTGTGTTTATGATCGTTCTGTTCTTCCTTTCGGCAACGCTGTTCTGCTGGGGAGTATACGCCGTCGTCAACTATCTGCTTATACCCTGTGTTTTACAGAACTCTCCAAACTCATTGGAAGTGAATTCACCCCCTCTATCTGTTCTCAGACAGGTTATGAATGCACCAATCTCCTTTTCAACACATGCTTTGAAATGCTTGAAGGTGACAAATGCTTCTGACTTCTCATGCAAAAAATAAACCCAAGTTTTACGTGTAAATCATCAATAAAACTTATGATATACCTCTTGTCACCATTAGAGGCTGGTTTGATAGGGCCACAAATGTCTGAATGCACTAATTGAAGTCGCTTTGATGCTCTCCACAGGCTCCTCTTAGGTATGGACTCTCTATGTTGCTTGCCGGTCAAGCAAGCTTCACACAACTTCTTCGATGCCTTGAGGAGGGGCAAGTCATCTACCATTTTCTTGTATGCAAGTGTAATCAACCCCTTATGATTCAAGTGCCCAAATCGGCAGTGCCACAATTGAAACTCCTTGTCATACAAAACTTCAACTTGAAAACACATAGAATTCTTTGGTGCCATAGAAGCCACCAAGCAGAACATTCTCTTTTCACTCATGTCAGTGTGCATGATTAACCCTCTCCTAGGATGATAGACTTTACAAGTCCCATGCTGAATTAAGATGGCTAAACCCTTCTCCTGAAGTTGTCCTACACTCAACAAATTGCTTTTTAACTCAGGTATGTAATAGACATCTGAAATACCTGAGTAATGCCATTTATTTGAAGCCGTATGCTCCCTTTAGCCACCACTGCAATTTTGGTGTCATTTCCAAGCTTCACCATTTATCTAAAACCCTTCTCTAGCTCTGTGAACCATTCTCTATTTCCGGTCATGTGATTTGAACACCCTGAGTCGAGGAACCATACTTCTTCTCTCTTGGTTTGATGCGGTTCGACGTAGGGCATCAACAAAAGCTCTTCTTTTTCTTCAAGTTCAGCATAGTTGGCCTTCTTCTCCCAATCGGGACACTCATATTGGTAGTGTCCTAACTAATGGCATTTAAAACATTCGACAGTGGCTCTATTCAGAGATTGTCTACCCCTTCCTCTGCCTCGATTCCCTCGATATGAGCCTCTGCCCCTTCCTCTCCCTGCTTTGTCATCATACGAAATCCTTAGGGCTTGTTCCTCCTCCTGATAGCCCTGCATTCTTTGCTCTTGAACAAGTAGACTTCCATGAAGCTCATCAATGCTCATAGTGTTCAGATCATTCGACTCTTCAATGGAACAAACAACATAGTTGAACTTGGGTGTCAAGGATCTCAAGACCTTACTAACCACCGTGCTAGGCTCCATGACTTCACCATTCACCTTCATTTTATTCACCACGATTAAGGTGCGAGCCAAGAAACTATCTATCTTCTCTCCGTTCTTCATGTTCAGCAACTCGAACTCTTTCCGCAACACTTGGAGCTGTGTCCGCCTCACCTTGGTGGACCCCTGATATTTCTGCCTCTTCGAGTCCCAAATCGCCTTCGACGTCCCCTTATCAAGAATGATCTCCAAGATCTCTCTATCTATTGCTTGGAATAGAAAATTTTTGACCTTCAGATCCTTGATTCTGACTTCTTCGACACTTTTCCTCTGTGCCTCACTCGTCGGTGTTGTTCTTATTGCCGGTGCTGGAATCCCCTCATCTACTAGGTTCCACATCTCCTTGCTCCTCAAGAAATTCTCCATCAACATTGACCAATAGTCGTAGTGGCCGTCAAATCTCGGAATAGACGGCTGCATGAACTTCTCTAAGGTTGCCATGCTACACTCACTCTGTGTTTGATTTCACAAACTCTCGTGTTTTCTCTCACTCTCACACACTCCTATTCGATTCCTTTCGGAGCTCTGATACCAATTGTTAGAAATCTGAAACTCAGAAAATTCAAAACGAAAAGAATGGAGGAATGTGTTATTGAATTCTATAACTGGGGGCTATAAATAGCCTTTACAAGAGAAGGAAATACCAAACAACAAACCTAAGTTTTATCAACCTACAGCGTAAAGAAACAAACCTGAAGGACAGACCTTATCAACAAACTAGTAAACTAAAAACAGAAGCAACAAACTCTAACTAACAATACATTTGTCCCATCGGAAGAAAATTTTAGGTTAAACAGGTTTAAATACGGCATTCTTAGCTCTCGAATTTATCTATGTGAGCTTAGGTGAAGCAATATGGAGTTCGATCTGATCCAAATCTCTCCGTCTTTTCAAATTGAAGATGCAGGGAAAGCATGGTGCAAGCTTACTAAGCAACGATTTGAGTGATATGTCGAAGTGGCTGATATTCATGGTGGCTCATTGTTATCATATGCTAGGACTTGCTGGAGTATAAATTTATAATGCTTAAATCCCTCAAGAAAGATTCTGGATTCTACTGTGGTGACTGTCTTTAGGTTGGTGCCAGAGCAAGCTAGGTTCAGATCCTATGGGCACACGTAAAATATGTGCATTCGAAAAAGATATCGTTGCAACAAAAACTCAGTTTTGACGTAGTACAGTTTCTTTGTCATCTTGATGTTATTCAATATCTTTGAGATGACCAATTAGACTTTTCAAGGCTGTAATATCTTCTTTAGCGCTTGTTTGGATAGACCTAATAATATTGTTGGATTTTGATATTTAGATCCATTTTTTCTGATTTTTTCGGATGTTTTAACTAAAATTCTAAGCATTTTAATCTTATACATAGTCTAATCCTTAAATTAACTTATACATAGTCTAATCCTTAAATTAATGGAAGTCTTGTCCTCTTAAAAAATGCAATCTATCTTTAATAGAGAACCAATTTTCAGGTAAAAAGTAATTAATGAATTTTGTTTGAATTGATGTGGCATTCAAAAAAAACCCTGGGTGTATTTCAAAAGAACTCTACATTTGAATTACTTTGGCAAAAAAAAATAAAATAAAAATAAAAAAAAATCTACACCTGAAAAAGAAAAAGTACAATCTAAAGGAGGTCTATTTATAAATTTGATTTCAAGGTTTTTTTTACTCAAACCATCAGAACAAGCCCGTAGGGGGATTCTCTTTTTCAGAACAATATATGGGACTTCCTTGATTGTTTTGAAGGAAGTCCCTATATTATGAAGTCAGTCCCATATACTAAATAAATGTTGCACTGATCCGTGCCTTACAACAATCAAGCCTGAGCAGGTGAACTTCCATTTATTTCCCTCAAGGGCAGCTAAAGAGCATGTATGGCTAATACTTATTTTGGTTAATGTGAGGTGGGGAAAATTAGGAGACTCGTTAGCCTTATTCGGAAAAACATTTTATGATAGGATAGTGGGGGAGGGGGGGAGTTAAGGTAGCTGATGTGAGAAAATCATTATAATTACGTATTACATATTTTTACTTATTTTGGTGGAGCATGAAACAGACTTTTAACATAAATAACTATATCTCTTAAGTGCCAAAAAAAACAAGTTGGAAGATACTAACTTAGCTCTTCCATTTACAAATTAAAAATAAGTAGATAAAGTAAGCCTTAGTAAAGATGATCTTACATCCTTGATCCTTGTAAGTAAAAACACATGGTAAGCGAGAGGAGCTTGCGCAACACGCCCAAAGAGATGTTAGAACAGTTCAGAGCATATCCATGACACAATCTCCTTCAAATACTGAAGGCGCTGCTTTCATATATGCATATATGTAGCAATATGCAGGTTTCTGACACTAGCAAACTTTCACTGCAAACATGAAAACAGAATTAAGTACAATTTTGCAAAATCTTGGGCTTTTAAATCTTGACAAAAATACTATGCTATATCATATTAGCTCAAGTAAAATTTTAAAGAAACATACAGAATAAATTTACCCAGCTTGACCGCTAGAATGATTATATGTGGTACAAGGTTTCAGGAAATTGAGAAATATACGATATCTCAAGGCTCGCTGGCCTTGCATGAACTTCAAAGCCGAAACAAATACAGTCATCTTTCTGCCTCTCAACTATGTTACAGACTTGCATACTCAAAATCGCTTACTTTATACTACTATATAATAAAGAAGGGAAAAAAAATTCAAACTCTTCTGAACCAAGACTATCAATAGGAGAATGCAGGAATTTTCCTTCTGAACCTAGATCAGATACTCAATTTCCGCGATATACTGACAGCATCGACGTGCTGGAGATGCAATGCAGCTAAGAGTCCACGCCAGGTATCTCCGGGACCACCAGACACCGGGAAGTCAAGAAGTTTCTTCTGCTTCCTATAATATTCCTCTAACAACTTACTCTGCAAAAATCATCAAGAAAATGTGTGACAACCAGTTTAAATTCAAAATATCAATATGACCTATAATTTTTTTCGCTTCCTATGCACTCAAAAGGAAACACTTAAAAAATCGATAGTGTTAAGGGATTGGGAAAATTAACTACGCCGAAACAATGAAAAGCAACAAAATTTCCATTTTAGTAAAGCTCACAAGTGTTCTCCACAAGTTTGCAAAAAAGAACCTGAGGACATAATCCAGTGAAAGGTGCCAAGAAGCATAGAATTAGGCTGCAAGGCATAATAAAATATTGAGAGAAAACCACAATTTAGTCATTTGTCATTAACAGGCAACATAACCTCTTCCAAATAACAAGTTTTTTTTATTCTCAATAACATTTTAATAATTTGTCAATTACAAGTAGGCTATCTGATGAGAAAAAAAGTCTAGACTTTAAGAGGGAGTTTGTGTGTGTTTTTCCTTTTTTTGGGGGGGGGGGGGGGTTATGAGATGAAATTCAGGGGATTGTGAAAGTAACCCTAAAGCTACATTTTCTTTCCTTAATATTATTGTAAAAGACAACATGAAAAAGCATGGATCTTAAAATGTAGTACAGTTTCATCAAAATGATTAGATATATAACAAAGAAGATCGGTCACGTGTATGCTTATTATATCATAGCTTCTCTGCTATAATTGACTTCCTTAACTTCTGCACTTTTTCAGGAAAAAAAGATTTAGGTTCATATCAATCCTGGTCTAAGAAAATATAGCAAGGAGCTTAAATCAAAATTAACATTGTTTGTTTTACTTGACAAATATATGATACATAAGAACCATGCAGAATTTAAGAAAACTAAGAAACAAAATAATGTGTGCACAAACCATATCAACTTTAAAATAAAAAAAGAAAAATCTGAAAGTTGTCTGTTCATGCTTCTTAGCCAGAAAGTAATACAAGAAATTACAAACAGCGTGTTGATTAATTTGCATTCAAGAGAATGCAAAGAATTCACAAAAGTTCTAGAAACATGTTTGACTAGATACTCTTCTACATCAAGTCAAAAACATTGCAACTATTGACTGATAGACCTTCTCTTCTTTAGAAGTTTGTCTACTAGGTGCCACATAAGTGATCTACTGGAAAATTGACTATGGAACACCAACAACAAGGTGATCAGAAGTTTAAAGATAGATACAATAGAAAAGACCACAAGAACTTACTGAGTAAAACAATGTGCTTTACAGACCAAATGGCACTTAGAGGTTATTTGGTTCGTGGATTGCACGATCAAGGGTTTTGATGCATCACGCATGTAGGGAAGTTTGAAAAACCCATACTCAGAATCTCATTTGTCCAGCAGCATGACAGCACCTTAAATCAGAAAAACAAAAGGTTCATGCATTTAACTCACCTGCTCAGTATATGCATGGAATTTCCCCATATGACTTCCCTCTTTGTCTATAGCAACAGAAGATTTCAGTGGAGAATGGCAAGACCTTGTCGCCAAACAAGGATTGATGCTAGTAGATTCTGAATTGCTTGCATCAAAAGATTTACCACAGTGCGAACAGATTTGGCTTCCGAAGTCTTTCTTAACCAAAGAGTCCTCAACACACTTGAAATTTACTACCAAATCAATATCTGCAATCTGGTTGAGGATTTCCTGTAGGCAGACAAAATGAACAAACAACACAGCATGATTTATGATGTTTTGCTCAATGCACTTGAAATTTACTACCAAAGTCAGATTATAATAGAATTAAAAATTAAATATATTCATAAAATTCCCATAATGATTTACATTTCTAGGGAATGAGCAATAAAGTGGCCTATCAATATCAAGAAACTTGAACCATGCAGAAACCTGGCTTTGTTTTGTTCAATGCTATAGTAATGCAGCTAGTAGACAGAAAACAGAAAGCAAAAAAGAAATAGCAAGGTTAGACAAATTCTTTCGGAGGCCTGAAACAGAGAAGATGGAGAAAATATTTTTTTATTGTTCTATTTCATTCGTAGTGTCAGTAGACAACCACGGATATCAGCTTTTAAATGACATTTTTTTCTAATTGTTCTGTTTCATTCTTAGTGTCAGTAAACAACCAAGGGATATCAGCTTTTGACTGACTTTTTTTCTAGATTCTCCCCTCTTCTTTGAAGAAAAAACATACTGCATTCTGAGTATTGACCAACTAGTACACCAGTTGAAATCAACGAACTAAGTAATAGACTCCTGCCATTTTCCTAATTTCAAATTCCAGCCTTGTAATCATTTGATCTTAGCATACCAATACATCTCCATATTGGATAGGCATCAGTCTAGTCTAAAAGAACATAACAGATATCATTTTCACAAATGTCAACTTACTGCTTGGACTTGGGTTCTTGGGATTCCATCGAGAATAAATCCAGTTTCACCTCTGTCATATCCTTCCTCTAGCCTTTTTGACAGCAAACCGAATATGATATCTTCCGGAACTAGCTTTCCTTCATTTACTGCATTGGCGATCTGAGGGAAAGTGAAAAAAAAATGTTAAATTCACTGAATAAAAAAGAATCGATCTTTTGCTTTCTTACAAACTATATAAACTTTAAGGCTAAATTACTTAAAACTAACAAATTTTTCTCACTTTCCTTCTAAACTATCAAAAACTTCCTAATTTCAAAACGTTGCCATAAATTTTCCCAGAACCTTTAGTGGAACTGCCTCATTATAGATAGTTTCTAAATGAAACTATCCTTGTGTGATGATAATATGAAATTTTTGGAAGGAAAGAAGGATGATAATATGCATTTTCAGGGACGGAGGTGTTGGCCTCATGCTTATGAACCTACTCCCTAATCTTGTTTTGATGATTACAAACAATTCCTAACATCGTTTGTCTAGTGATTGTATTTGTTTAATAGGTATTCTAGACAAACATCGATGTCGGAGGTTGGTTGGATTGAGCCTACACAAGCACATCAAAAGGAGGTTGGCAGAGTAGTGAGTGAAGCAACACAATTCAAGTCAAATATCCAACATCAAGCTTCATCCACAAAGTTTACCAATACGAGTTTAATTGTGATCAAGATAGCTTGGGTAAATTAGTTTAGGGTTTATACTTGTGTTAATACTTTGAGCTCAATATCACACATACACACAATTTTTGATTTTGAGTTATTTTGATAAAATATTGAGTTATTGGTTTGGATATTAAAGAGGATTTGCATAATGATAAAATCCAACACTTTGTTTCGTTGCATATGAATTTTCCCGGCTGAAGTCAGTGTAACTTTTGGAAATCACAGTTGATGCATCTATCCTACGTGGATACCCCAAATCTCCGGTATGAAAAATGCCAACCAATCAGTTTGTATTTGATAACAGTCGAGGATTTCAAATGCAAAGTTGCAAATTCCCCACCAAACGCATGAAAATGGTTTTTGGACTTAACAATCATTATATACATCTTTTATTAAGTCTATAAATTAATTTTATAAGGCTTCAAAACATTGTTTAACTTAAAAGTCAAAAATCAAGAAGTTTATATACACATGTATTTACAAGTTTTGCAAAATAGTAAGATTTCACAAATACGAACTGATATATCAAAACTTCCTTCTTTAACATGTTTGTTATGTTTATAAATGTTTCCCAAAGTTTTATTAATTTTGGAATTAAATTGTTATGTTTAATTGAATTTACAAAATCAAATTTTAAATAAGTCCATGTTCGTGCACATGTTCGTGCATGTTTTTGCAAAACAGATGAGTTTTCACAAATGGAAAATACAATTTGAAAAATTCTTTTTCTAACATGTTCTATTACATGTTTATAACCATTTCCAAAATTTTATCATTTTTGGAGTTGATTTACTGTGTCAATTTGATTTTACAAAATCAGTGTTTTAGTAATTTTCAGAATCTGGAATATCTATATTAAAATATTTATTTCTCACAAATGAGAAGTGATATTTCAGAAATTCTTTCTCTAACATGTTCATCTACATGTCTACAAATGAGAAGTGACATGTTGAGTTTGGAAAATGAAAAATTAATCTCGTCTATTGCTAGCCTATCTCATGCTAAGATTGATGTCATGCTATAGGTAGAACCAATAGGAATGAATTTAATTCATTTAAGAATGATCAAGCTCTTTCTAATTCTAGTGTTAATGCATATGTGCCTAATGATGAGTTAAATCATATTAAGGACCGCATATCTTCCTTAGATTTAACATTAAAAACATGCATTGCAAATAATGATAAGCTTGTAGACTTGTGTGCAAAGTCATGTGTTAATACTTTCAAATCACACACTCAATATGCACACATGTATAGCAAGATTTACAAATGTTCTATTTGCGGCCGAAAAGGCCACCTTGTTAAATTTTGCTATGATGCACGTAAACCCACAAAATTTAATGTTCCTAGTGCATCCCATCAAGCTTCATCATCATGTAGTGTACACATACACATTCACATGCTCATACTCTCAAAGTTCATCACAAGCATGCTAATGTGTATCAATGTGATTATTATGGTAGATTTGGTCATTTAGCCAAATTTTGTTTTGATTTGAAAAAAATCTCTCATTTACAAAATAATTTTAATAGACTATCTTCATTTGCAAATATTCATCGTGCACTATCTCTAATGGTCATCATTCACAAATGTACCATTTTTATTGCACATATTACAATCGAAAATGTCATTTGCATAATTATTGTTATGACCGTGATCGTGCACCACATGCGTCCAAATGGGTTCATAACCCTAGGGCTTTAAGCTTAAATGATAGGGGTCATGTCCCTAAATTTTTCGACACCAAGAATGCTTGGATGCCAAAATCTTTTTTATCTTTAAACCATGATTTTTAGCTTTTTTCTTGATTTTAAAAAACATGTGTTTGAATTTTTTGAAAAAAAACATATTTTATGTCAAGACTTTTGTTTTTCATCCTATTGACTTTGATTTTGATGAGAGGTTTGTGTTGAGCAACCCTTCGGGTTTATTGGTCATTTATTTTCAAATCATGTTTATCGGGTGCTAAAATTTTATATGGGTTAGAACAAGCTTAAGAACTTGATATGGTTGTCTCTCTTGCTTTCTTGTCAACTGATATTGGTTTGCTTTATCCTAAGTATAATTCCTTTAACTTGTATGGATAAAACATATAAATGTTTTGAGATTACTAGTTGCTTGATCACTTGTTCTTCAAATTTGTTGATTAAGCATGTTTTTATGTTATTATGGTTTAGATTTTGATTTATGATTTTATTTGATTGATTTGTTTCTCATTTGGAACTTTATGATTGCCATGATTCTCATGGTTCTCAAGATTCGTTTTTATTTGAAAATATTTTTTTCATGATTCTCATGATTTGTTTTCATTTGAAAATATTTTTCATGTTTTTCATTCTTTTAATTTCATAAATCAATATATGTTTGTGTATTGAGACACCATTTTCATACAAATCATTTGAAAATATTTTTCATGTTTTTCATTCTTTTAATTTCATAAATCAATATATGTTTGTGTATTGAGACACCATTTTCATAAAGATATATATATATATATATATATATATAAAAAAACATAAAGATATATATATATATATATATATATATGTGTGTGTGTGTGTGTGTGTGTGTGTGTGTGTGTGTGTGTGTGTGT
>BQKN01000702.1:207181-241520 GCA_022839385.1 Asparagus kiusianus | reverse complement strand
TGTGTGTGTGTGTGTGTGTGTGTGTGTGTGTGTGTGTGTGTGTGTGTGTGTTCTCAATCTATCATGACTTATGTTTTGAGAATTTATAAATTTTTGGATTCATTGCTTAATCATTCAAGGAGATAACGGGTGATTTCATGGTAATAATTTCATATAACTTAGCCAAACTTGAAAAGAGAGATGTCTTATATGTATAAAGGTTACTTTGCAGTCCACCCAGAGTATAATTTTCACAACAAAAAAAAAATGTTATTTTGCAAAGGTATTGACTGCAATTTCAAAGAATAAGAACCCAGGAATAATCTCTGACATTATAGAATAGATACCAGGCCATTAAATATGCGCACGTGATCCACATGTAACCTTGTGACTCGGAAAGCGACCCAAACCCTAGTTTCTAAAAAATTACTGAAATGCCATTGATCAAGAGCGTGTGGCAGCCACCACTACCAACCAAAGAAATAAAGAAACTAACAAATCAATAATAACAACAAAGAAATGTTGAAATTTTCTTCAAAAGGAAGTAGATTTCTCAGATATTCCTATATTTTTTTCGAAGCTCTTTAGCTCAGATTTCCTGTATTTTAACTCATTGATGATAATGATAATAAAAAATAAAAAATAAAAACAAATCAAGATCAAACCTTGATGTAGAGAGAGGAAGTAGGATCGAGCTCTTGACGAACGAGAGTCCCCATAGAAATATAAGGGACCTCCAAGATCTCGGCCAATCTAGTCGCGTACAGACGCCTCTTAGCTCCAGGAGACCCCATAAAAACCCAATGAACTCCCCTCTCCTCCATCTCCCTCCACGTGTCCACCGCCGTCGCCGGCCTCCGGACCCTAGCCCTCTCCTCCTCCTCCTCCTCCCACTCGCTCTCGTAGTCCACGGCGGCGGCGGCGGCGGAGAAAGGACGGAGCATGGGAGGAGAGATCCGGCGGAGGAGGGATCGGACGGCGGCGGTGGAAATAGCTCCGGGCATGGCGGCGATCGAGGTCGAAGTCGCTGAAAATGGGGGCTTAGGGTTTTGGGGTTAGAGAGTTTTGTGGAGGGGAGTGTGACGGAAGCACCCCTGGAGTTGGGATTATTTACAGTCGTCCCATTCCGTTTGTGTGGTGAGGAGGGTGATGGGGGTGACGCGTGGATGAGAGTGGACGGAGGGTAGATTTGTAAGTTATCATTTCAATGGTTGAAGAAATTTTCAGCGATTTATTTGAATCTAGAGATGATCTATGGTTGTGATTTCGTTGAACGAACATAACGGACTAACGGCTGAGCTGGAGATGATTATAACTGATATGGACCTTTATATACAGGCCCCGTTTGGTTGCAAAAAAGGAAGGTGTAAAGCCTGACAAAAAGCTGACAAAAAAGGTTGTTTTTGTTACACTTTTTGTCAGGCTTTACACCTTCCTCTTTTGCAACCAAACGGGGCCATAAGGTTGGAAATCAACCAAATAATTAATAAATAGTTGGAGTCACTGTTTGGCTATAATTGATTTGGTGATTCGTTTATCACTAAACAAATATTTTTAATATTCAATTTTACTAACGAATAGAATTTAGTCAGATATATATTCGATTTGTTTATCCGTCAAATATTCGTTTAAAATTTAATCACTTATTATTTGTATTGTTGCACGTATAATGTCATATTTTTAACCCACTTCCATTTCTACATAAATTTTATGTACTAATTTTAAGACTTAAATAATCTTAAAATATAATCTTAAAATCTGTTTTCTAATGAAAACTTTGATATAAATATATATACATCATATATTACAACAAAATAATTTTTTTATGAATTTAAATTCTATTTAAAAATTAAATTCTTTAGCAAAATAAATATACTTTGATGTTATGGTGTTCTCATTCGCTAGAAATATATGTATAGGCAAAACACTAATGAGTGCATTTCAGCAATCAAGGCCCCAATCAACTTAGTGGCACAAGCCCAACAGAAGCCTCGAACCCGCCGACTGATCAAGTCGACATTCTTTCATGCAGGATGCGAAAGGCGGGATCAGCCAACCCTATCATCGAAGACGGCCAAGGGCACTCGACTATTTACTCGGCGACTCACAGAGATGACTTGTTGAACATTCCTTGTCGACTAGGTTGAGTCTTAAGTCTCTTCCCCTAAGCACATGTCAGCATCTCAGTCTATCTCGAACAAGCCTTATCTTGATAGCAGCCTGAAGGTCTTCATGACTTGTCAGTTGCCCATGTGCCTTCTGCCACGTCCTTAATCACTTCCCGAAAAATGCGGAGACACCCTCTCCCGTACCGAAGTGACTTCCCCTCCAGGCGTCAGCCGGCACCTGTAAAGCGAGAGATGACTCAGCATGCCGGTGTGCCTTCTGTCACACTCACAATCACTTCTCAGAAAATGCGGAGACACCCTCTCCCGTACCGAAATGACTTCCCCTCCGGTCGCTAGCCAACACCAGTAAAACGATGGATGACTCGGCTCTTAGCCCGCACTTTGTCACCGCCTCCCTATGCTTAGCTAGAAGTGGCATATTTATCCCTATCATGGCGATATATACAGGTAGACTCCTAACCTCAACGAGGGACCAGATCTCGGTCTCTCTCTCGCTCTCTCTCGGAAAGAGAAAAAGAACATACACAGATACTTCATATACACAGAGGAGCTCACACAGACTCTCTGTAGCGGCACTTTGCCACCTCAAGAACCACCTCAAGAACCACCTCAGTTCCTGACCTTCCCCTTCCCCCACTCAAGTTTCACTAACTTGACCTTCAGAGGAACCACAGGAGAACCGGTCCCCGCCCTCTCACGAGATCTTCTTGTCTGTACAGCATGGGCTTCAACCTCCAATTCAAGAACTAGACATAAAGTCAGAGAAGGAGGTGGCCCTTCATCAATTTTCTCTACCTCGTCCCGCGCGAGGACTCGGGAGGAACCGATCCCGCCCCGGATCTGCATCTATCCTCTCCTGATATGATTGACTGTTTGATCTTAGCCATCAACAGTTTGGCACCTATCGTGGGCCCTCCTCTCTTTTTTGAGAAGACTTGCCAAGTTCTAAACAAGGGCATGATTCTACTCACCCTGAAGAACAACATTGGAGTTGTACTGTCCAAGCTAAATGAAGTCGAGAGTTGTATCATTCAAGCTAAGTAGGGTTAGTTTTAGCTAAGAGGAATCAACATAGGCGTAATCCTCGAATGCCTCTACAACTTTCTGGGGAGTGTTTGCTAAAGTACACCATCTACTAGATGGTAGAGCGACCATTAGCACCCCCAAAGACCCTCTAGAAGAATACGCACCATAAGGGTGGTTGTCTTTCTTAAACAAGCATCTCCGGCTTTTAATTGTCTTTGCAGAATAACTCTGGCTCCCTGACTACAGAGAAGCCTTGAGTGGAATCACCTAGAGAGCATATCCTGATCATGGGTTCTGATCGGTCTAATATCGCTCAAGCTCTGACTGGCAATAGCTCATATGAGCACAGGAGCAGTGATCAAGTTTGCACTAGGTGCCTCGAGCTCTGATGTCTCTTTGAAGGGAGCAATTCTCATCTATCTAAGATGAGATTGTGGGAAAAACTTAAAGTCTGCCGGCTAGTCATCTTGTTGGGGAGAACGCCTCCGGCTTCTTAAGCAGTTTCAAGAAATAATTTCACCATAAAAGTTACCTAAGCTTTTGTGGTCGAAGCATGTGACCCGCATGACTTCTGTAAGGAAAGTCGATCCATCCACAGGATTGTAGGCATCAAAAATTGCCTACGGGTTCCCGCACATAGTTCGAGACGGAGAGAAGATGATGAACGTTATTATCCAAGTCAAGGAGGATTATCTGATGCCGACAAACGTATGAAGTGAGTCGACGAAGCGTACGAATCAACAGAACGACAGAATAACGAAGGAATGATCCGATCGGGAGTTACGTTTCACTCACGAAAGGTGAAGCGCCACTCGTGTCTCGTTCACTCCATATATGATTCACCCATGGAAGGTTATAGATCTCTTCTTCGTCTTTCCGATGCACTTTGAATCGCATCATTCCGAGATCGGACGAGAAAATTATAGCAAAAACAGTCAAGGCGCGTAAAACAACACCTCGGTGAAAACCGAGACACAACAAGTGTCTCAGCTGGCTGAGACACAAACTGTGTCTCAGCAAGCCGAGACAAAATTTGTGTCCCGGTTGGCACTTTGTGTCTCGACCAACCAAGACACAAATTTTTGTGTCTCGGTTGGCTGAGACACAAAAAGTGTCTCAGGCCCCGAAAACGCTGTTTTTGCTGTTTTTCGCCATTTCTTCGATATTAACTGCCCCAATTCTGACCCAAAACCTCTCCAACTGATTTGAAGCTATATTGGAACATGGTTAAATGGTTACATCTAAAGATAAGAGCAAATTAGCCGTTCTTATCTAAAAACCGAGCTTCTGAAGCCTATAAATACAGCCCTAGGGCATTCATTTGCACAGATTTAGAATTCTCGAGCATCGACGAAGCCCTGACGAACTGAAGAATGAGGAGCACGAATTTTAGAGATGAGAAAGAGATCTCGGCGAGCTATTCAGCATAAAGAGGAAGAGTTCGAGAGATCTGCATCCGTTCATCCATTTCCTTGAGATCGTACCTAGCTGTGATTCTCGAGAATAGTGATTATTCATATAATGATATAAAAAATTATAATTTATATACAGGAATGGTCAAACTAGTTTTGATAAAACAAACTTACTTAACATAGTGTTTTAAAATGTTTCAGAAAAAAACACTATGGTACCGTGTTTTGTAAAAAAAGATACCATAAAAGTATCCAAACAGCCCCCAAGTTAGACGGCTGAGGAGAAACGAGTCAGAGACGCTGCTAGTGGTGACAAGAGCACGATGAGGACCATGACTTTAGTGACGATAGGATCTAGCATTGCCTTGATGACGCCTTGACACGACACCACCGGCAACATGAAAATTAAAGGTTTCCTTATTGATCTCGATGAGATCTAGCGTTCCCGAGATCTCGAGCTCCCATGCACTTGTCTCGATCACGAAGACTTGGTTCTTCCTGCAGCACGAGCACAACATATCAAGGGATGCATTGTCGGCGCCATTGAGAAGGAGGTGACGAGCATAATGATTTTGCCTTTAGGCTTGAGAACGATCAATTGGACTCCAGCAACATAGGATTTAATAGGCCTTTATTTGTTAGAGAAGAAGACAAGTTCAACTACTACAACACCCTTATCTATTATCCAACTCGTTGCTGATTTTAGGGGGGTTTGTTTCAAATCCTATAATTTTAGGATATGAATTCACCATGAGATTTGAAATCCATAGGTTTTTTTTACATGTGTTGGAATTTGTAAAATGTTTTTTTCATCAATATTTTAGGATATGTAATCTCATGATTTGTATTTTGTTTGTTTCAAACTCAAATTATAGCATTATAAATTTTAAAATTTGAAATCTAGCATAAATCCTCTCTCAAAGAAGGGATTTCAAAAATGTTATAGTATATTAGTTTTTTATTATTTGGGTATTCGGTATGCCAAAGTTTATTTTCAATCAAATAAAGGTTACGAAATCCATAAACTCAAAAAAACACACTTTTTTATCTTAAAATTTACAATCCACCCAATATCCCAATTTTTTTTTTTGAAACAAACACTCCCTTAATGTTTCCAGCTAATTAATATTGCCCACGTGACCCGTCAAGTTGCCCGTGCCTTGTGACTGTCCCCGTCGCGGCGCGCTAGCGATCATAAATTTGACACCAGACCGGATAAAATTAAAATTTAACAATCGGGTAGTTACCATACCCGACCCGATTCGTTAGCAAGCTTAGCGATCACGTGCAACGCTCGTGCACGAGTCCCTCTGCTTTCTTCCTTACCAAGCCAAAACCAGTCCCCTCTTTTGTCTCCCGAAAGATAAAAATTCATCTCTTTCATCAGAATTAGGGTTTCGCTCCCGCTCCGAGATCTCTAGGGTTTTTCCAAGTCCTCGCTTCGAATCATGATTCTCGACACCAGCGGCCTCGAATCGCCCTCCCTCCGCCCTTCCGTATTCGACGATCTCAGCTCCGATCTCTCCGCTCCCCCATCCTTCGATCTCCCCGTTTGTGCTGATGTGAGCTCCAATCAACTGAAAACTCTGTAGTAAATTCTGCATACTGTTGTTTTAATCAGTTTTTTTGGTGTCTTTTTTTTGGTTCAGTTCGATGGGTTCCAGAAGAAAGCGGTTCAAATGGTGAAGCCGGCGAAAGGAACGACGACGCTGGCGTTTATTTTCAAGGAGGGAGTCATCGTGGCTGCTGATTCTAGGGCTAGCATGGGCGGATACATCTGTAAGCTTTATGAGTTTTCATGGAAATAATTTTTTTTTATATTTTTACTGGTTTGTGAATGTCACCGTAGCTTATATTCAAGAAAATGCAATTTTAGTTTATTGAATTGATAGATCAAGCAACAGGAACACTTTGATTCAACTGAGGAACTCATCAATGGTAAGCAAGAACAACTGCGGACAAAAGTGGGGCAAGTGTCACTAAAAACTAGATAAAGCCCGAATGATAAAAATTAAGTTAGGAAGAAGAGGAATAGGAATAAGGACTGCATTTTTTTCTCTCTCAACATACTGAAACCGTAAGTAAGCCCTTGTAGTCAGGTTGGGTTGGGCGATGCAAAGTGGGGTGGGGGGCAGAAACCGGGTCAGCTACGATGTAGGGGTAGGCGTGCATCAGTGCATTTGATTATAAGTTGGTTGAACTGAGGTACTTCATACTTGTAATGGGGATTCTATACTTATTTTATGGCATGGTGATGGTCTTTACTGAAGACTTTGCACAGAAAAGAAAGGAAGAAACTAAGAAGTAGACTGAATTGTAGAGCTATAGGTACTTTATTTTACGTATTAGAACATAATAGAATCTCCTACATAATAGGATCTCATAGAGTCCTGAATTTAATGTTTTGCATGTCTTGTGTTTAGACAAAAGAGGGTTAAATAGTCATTTGGTTAGGATCTTATGTTTAGGCAATGGTTAACATGGTTGTTGTCATTGTTTATTTATGTTGTTCACCTTCTTCCTGTATAAACTCGATTTTTTATACCTTATTCACGCACTGGCATCCTTGTTTATCAGTATGCTTTTATTGCTTGTGTTAAACCTTGCATCAGATGTTTTATGGAGCACCCTGAATATGATGTTATTTCACTCTGTTTATTTTGCTTAACAAATGTGATTGTGGCGTGAAGGTGATGTGTGCTCAAATATTATAATAATTTCTATTGGACTTTGAATTGTAAATCCTAAAAAATATTGAATGGATGAAACTGATACTAAATTTTGAGCGTGATAAATCTCCACGATTCAAATTTGTAATTAGGATGCATTGAGTTGATGATCCTTGCCAGGATGCTTTTGGATGCAATGTACCTTATTAGAGAGAAGGCATACCGTGCTGCTTTGTTCTATCTACATAATAATTTGGTTGCTAGCTTCCTATTATAATTTAAAGAACAGGTATTTCATTCCATCTTCGCAAGTGATGTTCAAGAATTGTCTGTTGCTTGAGAAAAATTGGTGGCCATGAGACACCCTTGCAATCTTGTGGAGGATACCGAGATTAGTACCTCTGATGCCCCTGATTGGATCAGGTTTTCTAATAATGCTTCATGTGCTATAGAAGATGCAATAAGCTATTGTTATTATGTTAAAAACTATGGAAACGTTAGCTGTCATGTGCAAATAATCTCACGCTTGGAGATTATACGAAATGGTAGTGAGAATCTCTAGGTGTGGGGTGTGGCATTAGATATTAGCCTTGGACTAGCACCGAAAACTTTGGTCAACACGAGCTTGTAGTTGTAAATTAACATATGCAATTTTATGTTTTTTTAACACACTGATTATATTTCAGATCCATGACATATTTCCGTGACACAAGTTTCTGTATGTTGAGCTTTTTGATAGTTTGTTAATCATGGTGAGTGTAGGCAGATTCTCGACAGTATTTTCACTGATGTCTAAAATTATCCAAACAATCTGTTTCAGAAACCAGCAAGTAGATATAGGGAAGAAAGGGGTAATCAGCTATAATCAGTATTGCGATGTATCTTGGGAAAAAAGGGGAAATGCAAACTTCAATATAGTTTATCATCCAGAGGGTGGAAGATATAGATTTCCAAAACAAGAAACAAAGTTCTCTCATTTATTTTTACATGACTGGTGCATTCCAAATCCACAGGAAGAGCTTCCTCATTCCTCACTGAATAGTGGATTTAGGCAAATTCAGGAACTGAGAATCATGAAATTCAAATTTCTTGCGACTGAACTGGCCCGGTAGCCAACTCTGATTAGATACCATCTTTTTTGCTGGAATATACCTTGAAACAGATTGCTTGTTGTACTGATGACAAAAATACAATTTATTCACGTAGCTTCAATCTCTATAATGCTCTTGCTGTAGCATCTCTTGATCTGGCTGTCTCAATTCTAGTTCCTCCCTCTTTGTGCAGCCTCTCAGTCCGTAAAGAAAATCATTGAGATAAATCCTTACATGATTGGCACGATGGCTGGAGGTGCTGCAGATTGTCAATTCTGGCACAGAAATCTTGGTATCAAGGTAAGGTTTAAAATTCACATTTTAATTCTAATAATGAGCTTTTCAGGTGTCGCTGCCTGTAGAAATATAGTGAATATAGAAAAATCAATTTAGAAATATAGTGAATATAGAAAAATCAATTTACTTTTATCGTTAGTGCTCTGATTCTTGTCTTCTCTAGTGCCGACTACATGAATTGGCCAACAAACGGAGGATTTCAGTTACTGGTGCTTCAAAACTTTTGGCTAATATTCTTTATTCATATCGTGGAATGGGCCTTTCAGTAGGGACTATGATTGCCGGATGGGATGAAACGGTAATAATGCACATAGCTGTAAAATAACTTTTGATTCCATTCATTCTTCCATTTGTGTGATTTAATATCTTCTTTGCATGTTAGGGTCCTGGATTATACTACGTGGACAGTGAAGGAGGAAGGCTTAAAGGGAACAGATTTTCTGTGGGATCAGGGTCACCGTATGCTTATGGAGTGCTGGATAAGGGGTAATTATTTGTTAATAAGTTACTATTTTACCTATCATGATTCAACATCTTATGTGATTTTGTTCTCATTGTAAATAAAAATTACTCTACCAGGTATCGGTATGACATGTCAGTTAAGGAAGCCCAAGAGTTGGCTCGCAGAGCTATTTATCATGCAACGTTTAGAGATGGAGCTAGTGGTGGAGTTGTCAGCGGTATGTTCGTTTCTTATCAAAATGAAGTTACCAATATTATTCTGTTAAATCTTTTTGTAACGAATTTGTGTTCATGTGATGCGAGTAACTTTGGGGTTGAATTGAGTGAAGTGATTCGTATTCTGATCCATGTTCCACCTTATCATTTAGGATAAGGCTCTTGCTGGTTTTTTTTATCATTGCAAATGTGTAAATCTTTTATCAGAAAATATATACGGGTTCTTTTCGTAGCACACAATGTTTAAATGCTCAGGATTCTCTTGTTACTAGACTACTAGTCACTTCGGCATACAATTGTATGCTACAGTGAATTAGACTGTAAGATGACATCATATACAGTAACCTAGGTTCAACTCATCACTTTTAGTTTTAATTGACAGAGAGAGAGAGAGAGAGAGAGTTATGGCTGCATAAAAATAGTCCAGGTTTCCATGAAAAGTACACCCAAATTGTTGGGGCACGTTAAAATATAAAATTGAGCTTTTTTAGATATTAGTCCCTCAAAATTTCAATAATTTTGTATTAGTCCCTCAAATATTTGAAATTGCTCATCAGTCCATTAAAAGCTAAAAGGGATCTTGCAATTTGATACCTGAATGACCAAAACACTCCTCGGGTTATTTCCCCCCAAAACTAGTGGTGCAAAAAAATATTCGTATCTAAGGAAATATTCGTATACGTTAGGCTATGGATACAATTATTAAAATCTATAACTGATGGGATATGGTTACACCGTGAAATATCTGGATCTGTATCCGAAATATCCGAAAACATATTGGTCACTCTTTTGCAACAGTTTTAATCCTTAGATTAATGGATTTGAGGTTAATTTTGATGATCAAGACATCTAATCTAGGTTTCAGATATAAAGAACATAGTAATGAATTCTCTTGCATTGCATCATGAACTGTATATATTTTTTCAATATTATTTAGTTTTCTCATATTCGTTTTGTATCCGCATGCATATCTGCTTATATATCCGCATGTATATCCGTTTTCGATTTTAGCGTATATGTTTATGAATTTTTCTTACCGAGACATATCTACATCTGTATTTGTGATTGGTAAGTGGATATAGATATTGTAAGTATCATATATCCGAGCCGTATTTTGACCTAATGCATCCCTACCCAAAAGCCTTATGTATCAAAAAAACGTTGGCCGAAGGATATTATGGTCATTAAGGAATCGATTGTAAGACCCCTTGTGATTTGGGAGACGTATGAGAAATTTCAAAGATTTGAGGATCTGATATGGAAATATTGAAGATTTGAAAGACTAGTATCTAAAGAGTTTTTTCCTAGAAGCCGCGTTACAAATAGGGTTATATATAAAAACCGTATTTGAATGTCAATTTACACATAAACCGCCTTTAAAGTGGGTTTGGGTTGCAATTGACCATCTCTCACTCAAACTTTCACTGAAAAAACCAAAAATAACCTTAAAAGTTTCACGTTTAAGGTACATGACTTGTATCCTAATTAGACCTAAACATTAACAAAATGAGTCGTTTGCCTTGAATGTGGGTTTTTAAGGTATTTTTGTGTTCTCATCGGAAAACATTGATCGGGAGGTGGTTGATTGCAATACAAACCCATTTTAAAGGTGGTTTGTGTATAATTGACACTCAAATGTGATTTTTGTAGCATGACCCTATTTTAAAGGTGGTTTGTAAACTATAAATTTATAGCTTTCAACACCCACCATGAATTCAGGTTATTGATGCATTCTTACCATGATATTTATTGTGTTCGCAGTCTACCATGTCAGCTCTAAAGGCTGGGAAAAGCTATCTGGGGACGATGTGGGCGAGCTGCACTATCAGTATTATCCTGTTGTTCCGACCCCTGTGGAGCACGAAATGACTGATGCTCCTGCAGCTTGAGAGGCTCTCTTCGATAATTACAGTTTCGAGAGATTTTATGCAACTCAAGATCTCTAGTCATCTTTCTGTTGAATTCTGCCGCTGTTTCCATCTGTTCAGGCTAAAACTTTGTATCTGTCATCAGATTTGAAAGTGTTTTCTAATGCTTGAATGGCATATTATGTCCTTTGTTTTTGTTTTAGCAACAGAGTTGCCGGGTTACTAAGCTAGAAGCAAATATTATGGATCTTGTTTACGCGTCTTTCACAACTTTGTAGTTGTTCATAATTTCCCTGCTGCATCTTGCAAAAGTGATTTCAGTAAGAAGACCAAAAAGCAATTAGCTAACACATCTGTAAGTGGATGGCTTTGAATCATGGAATCCTTGTATCTCCTTAGATTTTAAGCAGCTACAGCTTCTGTTGCTGCTTGAACCTGCAATCGTATTTTCTTCCAGACAAAAATGTAACTAAAAGATGGAAAATGCCTCAGGGATCCCAAAAAAAATGGGACCCTGAGGGGACAGGTGAGGTGTCACCCTCTGATGGGGTGATTTACTATTCATGAACAGTAAATCACCCCACCAGGGGGTGACACCTCACCTGTCCCACAGGGGTCCCATTTTTTGGGGTCCTTGTAGAACTACTCCTAAAAGATACTCTCGATCGTGACAGGATCAATTCATTTAATCTGTTGAAAATATTTTAGGTGTGCGTTGAAGAGTTGGACTTGGTTAATCAGATTAAAAAGAAACTATTTTAAAATAAAATAATTAGAACACATAATAATACATGCTCTATTCAATCACAAAATATAAACGCATGTACGTTTAAAGTTGGTTATAAAGAAAACAAAAAAATTTCTCATGCAATTGCATAACAAAATATTGGTTGCTTTGTAAAATGTAATTCAAGGGTTTAAAACTTTGTAGAAATGACCATCATCATATTTATAATCCAATCTGTGACAACATTTTTCCTTTCATTTACATGCTACCCCCTCAAGTTAATCTCTTGACTACTTTCTCGAACATCCAACATCTAATCCCATTTAGTTTAGACTAGATGATAATGGGGAAGAGACAGTTTCCTTTGGGAAGAGGAAGTTAATAAGCTAATTAATTCAATAATTATTCTAACACATCATACACATAATCTTGCCACCTCAGCACCACATGGGATTAGTACGGAAGTCATACAAGTAGTATAGTTATCATTTCTCTTATTCCAAACAATCGATCTATTTGTTAATTTACTTCCTGTCACAATCTCGAAATGGTTAATTAGGGTCTACGTTTTAAATGTCTTAGTGTCTTTTTTATTGCCCTTTTGCTTTTTTACTTGAAAGTTCTCAGTGCGTTGTCTATTCATGTAGTCTTTCGAATTCATAATACGAGTAGAAACACCCCTATCTTTGGCATAGTTTGTTGTTGCATCAACGTTTAGGTGTCGCAACAACATCCAACCATACAAGACAATTCAGTTTTTAATGTAGTTGAAACAACACAGGGTTCTAACTACACCAAACCAAACACACCCTAAGCTGAATTAGACGCCTTTATCAAAAGCATATTGTCAAAAGCACGCCCACTTTTTATCATGTGCTTTTTATCTCATCTCCCCCGAATAAAGATAGTTATGATAGGATTTCTACTCAATTTGAAGAAGCAAATTACCTAGCTTTTATAATTATACTCTAGTACAGCATGTCATTTTTCACTTCTTTAGACAACTTGTAGAATATAGAATATTACATTTTTTTTTATCACGGCAAATAATCATCCATGTATAATAAATAAATAAAAAACCAAGTAAACACATGCTGATCAAGATTTGCTCAACTTCTGTCCTCAAAAGCTTCATGCTTGTTTGTGCAACCCTCTCGTACACCTGTTAAAGCCTCAAATTTGTGAAGTGAAGGACATGTCAACGTACCCCAATGTTTGTGGTAGTCTTTGAGAATCACCTAATGTTTATTTCAACCCTGTTGAGTTCAAATCAACAAGGCAAAGGCTTAGAGCATGAAGAGAAGCATTATTAATATTCTTAACGATTAATTAATGAACATTCTTACAGTTTGGACTGTGTTCTGCCAAGAGGAACCTGCAGTGCATCATAATGTCCGTATCCATGGTAGAGTACACGGATCGGGTTATCTGCGCCGTACTCCTGACCATACTCCGATATAATCCTAAGGCCATCAGAGCCTTCTTTGTACATGTAGACGGTGATCGGCGCCCTATAAATAATAACGTGTCTCATGAAAAAATTAACATGGAGAATGTCAGGGAAGAATAAGACGATGGGGTTATTTCGATCTTAGTCCCTCAAGTCTTTCATATTTTCGGATTAGCGCCCGTATCGTTGGGATCGCGAATAGGTACCCCCAGGTCGTATTAAGTACTTTGAAATTGATCCCTCCATAACAAAATTCATCCGATCTGTTAATTAACCATCGTTGGGTTAGTGCTTAACCGTGGATGTGTAAATTAGCAAACCACCCCTTGTTAAAGAACCGTTGGGGGTAGATACAGTGTTTAAATTGGGTTGGGTTCGGGTTTTATTGAAACGGGTTGGGGTGTGTAAAAGGACATTAGTTAAATGGGTATGGATTTAGGTTTATATTAAAAGAAATATAACTGGCATTCCACCCCGAAACAATTTAGGCTGAACGAATATTTTTCCTACAAATTTGAAAGACATATGATTTGGGGACTTAAATAGCAATTTCAATGATTTGGGGGACTAATATTGAAATAGCCCTGAAAAGAAAGATGAAAGAAGAAAAGATTATCCTTGTGCTCACTTGAGAACATGAGAACACATGAGCAGCTCAGGCTCTCCACCCCAAACATGAGGCTTCCTCATTTGCGTGATGTATTCATTAAAATCACCCTCGAGAAACCTGCAATCAAAATAAATCCTCGAGGTCAGAATTGCATGATTAGGATACAATTAAAACTAGTTGTTAGGATGCCATAATATTGATCATTTGATGAATGGATTTTTTTCCCCACTTTTTTTGGAATATCTTTCGTAATAAAATTGAGAACAATTTGACACCATTTCTTATCAATCTCGTAGTTCTATTGAAATGCAAACCCTGTGCAAACTTTTTAAGATATTAAAAGGGTTAATTGCGGATAGATCCCCTATACTGTTGCCAAATTGAACTTAATCCTATAGTTCTATTGTTGTAGATAGACCCCCAGAAAGAGTGGTATTGCTGCAAATGGAACCCTAAGTGAAAGTCTATTGTTGCAGATAGACAACCTGAAAAAAGGTCTGAACAATTTCACGGTGATATCCGCACCTCATATCACTTCGCATTAAACCGAAGTGACCTCTCCTCCACTCCTCAGCCGATACCTGTAAAGATGAAGCTGACTTCACCGCCAGCCCATGCCCGGCCAAAGTTACCATCCTACCCTCCTTCTACTACTACAAAAGGAGATACTATTTTCTATTGCAGGGTAAACTTTTTCCACCATTCTCTAAACTTAAGAATTGCTACAGTCCCTTTTACTTCTCCACACAAGGCACCCACTGACTTGATCATCAGAGGAACAACTGGGGAATCATACCCCGCCCTCTTATGATCTATTACTTGTGTAAGGAAGTACATATTACCCAGAGACCAGGTATTTAGAGAGTTAGAGGACATCCGTCAACATATTTAATCTCCTTTCATTTGATTGTATGATTCCATACATCAACAGTTTGGCACCCACCGTGGGGCCATCTTTCTTCTTCAAAGAAAATCATGTCTGACTCTGGGCACATGCCTGATCAACTTATCCTTGGAGATCCACAGTCAAACTACGTCACACAGGCTCAGCTTGAGGGAATCCACCTAACGGATCACTCAAGCCTTCTAGCAGCAGTTCGTTGCTTTCACTGCTGATCTCCTCCAGCGGATTGCTCCTCCCCAGTTCGTTCATTTTACTACCCCTCCGCCATCAGAGAACCAGCCATCAGCGACTCACCCTCTGACAGGAGCCCAGCTAAATGCTCCTCGGCCTCTGCATGCTGCCCATGCTGGACAGCAGAGAAGCTGCGTCGAGCACACGTATCCTCCTCCGTGCTAGCCGATTCGCCGAGTTGATCCTCAGCACTGCAGCCCTCCATACACTGAGGTGACTGGGGAAAGTTCTAGTCCCGATCGCGATGGAAGGGAGCACACCACCATAGGAGCTAGGCAAGATCCCCAGCATCATCACGCCTCCCAGGGCCCCTAAACTGCCTATGTGGCCTCCGGCTATGATCAGACTTACCGACTAATAGCCGAAGCCATTGGGGGGAACACTCCTCTCACCGGAAAAATCATGAATGCCGCCTGTGAGAAGTTTAAGATGCTCTAAGTAGAGAAGTACAAGAGTGAGGGAGACCCTACGGAGCATGGCCAGAATTATTATGATATGATGAGCATGTTGCAGATGTTCGAGGCCATTATCTACAGGTGTTTTCCCATCACTTTATTGAGAAGCACCAAACTCTGGTAGAACTCCCTGGAGAAAAAAAATCCATCGGTAGATTTGAGCAGCTTAACCAGAAGTTTGTGCACTACTTACTGGATGACACCAAGAAAAAGTTTCCTACCCCACGTGCTCATTCAGATGTGGCGGGAACTTGGAGAGAGACTCTGAAGTAACTTCAAGAGGTTCTAAGTAAAGCGGCTAGAGGTCGACGACCCAGGGAGCACAGTCGCTATGTCAACAATTGTAGTCAGCCTAGCAAATAATGAGTTGGCTGACTCACTCGCCAAGAAGCGATGCTCTACCTATGAGCAACTGATGTCCAAGACTCATAGGTACATGGACACGGAAGATGCCTGAGCCTACAAAAATACTGCCCGAGCAATAGAAGCGCAGTGGTAGCAATGACAGCACCAGCAACCCTAACAATGACAATGGTTCCAGCTTCAGCAACTCATGTTGCACCAACCGTACCATTGATATCTCTAGCAGCCCTGGGGACCTAGCCGGTATGGGAATCAGCTAGGGATCTCCTTCCGAGACCCGAGTCGACAAGTCGTCCTCCCAAAGTCGATTCTCGTCCAAACTGATTCGATAGGAGGGACCGAAGGAGGGAGCAAGCACCAAGACCAGCCCTCACTGTCCTCAACACCTCTCTCACCAATGCCCTCTACATGTTCCAGAAGGAGGTGTACCTTAAGACGGCTCCCCCAAGATGAGATCGGACCCTCATAGTCAGAAAACCCAAAAATATTGTCGGTATCACCGAGACCACGACCACCACCTCACAAATGATTGTCCTCCGGAGGGTCATCAAGGATTTGATCCAGAGAGGGTTTCTGAAGAAGCTCGTCTCCCAGCAAGACAGGAGAGAAGGCGCCGGTGGGGAAGCCTATAGAAGGTCCCGTTCTCGGTCGCCTCGCCCCCAACTATAGCCTAAAAATCGATCCCCTGAACCCAGTCATAAGGGGGTCATCAAAAGCATTAGCGATGGTCCCACTGTGGGAGGACTGTCCAACAACACTTGGAAGAGATATACTAAGCGAGTGTTGAGGGTGAACATGTGTCACAAGAAGACAAGAGCTGAAAAGCACATATCCTTCAGTGATGCTGACTTGAACGACATAGAGACACCCAATGGCGACCCTATTGTCATCATGGCCAACATCGATAGCTTCCAAGTCAAGAGGATCATGGTCGACACAGGGAGCTCGGTCGACGTTCTCTACATCAATGCCTTCAATCAGATGGGCATTGATAAGTCCCGATTGTAGCCATGTCAGGGGTGGCTCATCAATTTTATGGGGCATGCACTCCAACCCGAAGGGATGATCACTCCCCTCCTGACGGTCGAAGAGTACCCCACTGTTTTGGTCCAATTTGTGGTGATGGACCTCAGATCTTCCAACAATGTCATACTTGGCAGAACCACCCTAACTCTTGCGAGTTGTCCTTTCCACATACCATCAAATGATGAAGTTCCTGATCTCGGACGGGGTCAGCATTGCCAGGAGCAATCAAAGGGAGGCCAGATCATGATGTCTGCTCTCGACAAAGGGCAAGGGAGTGCAAGAGACCCTCCCCATCGAGAAGGCATGCCTCCAAATGGAGAAGGCGCTGGAGCAGGAAGGGACGACGCTAGTAGAAGAACTGCAAGAGATATTGATCGACCGAGAAGGTTTGAAGAAGGTCAAGATTGGATCCGCTCTCGCCGAGCCCCAGTGAAGAGAGATGATTGTGTTCTTGTTAGCAAACACGGATGTATTCACTTGTGGTCCAAAAGACATGCCCGGGATCCCTCCCGAAGTGATGAGCCATGAGCTCACAGTCGATCGACAAACTAAGTTGGTTCGACAGAAGAGGCAACATATTGACCCAGAGAGGCAGAATGCAGCCGTAGAAGAAGTCGATCGGCTACTAAGAGCTGGTTTCATTTGGGAAGTGCAATATCCTAAATGGCTGTCCAATGTGGTGTTGGTGAAGAAGACTCTTAACAAATGGAGGATATGTGTAGACTTCATCGATCTCAATAAGGTCTGTCCAAAAGATGGCTACCCCCTTCCCCAGATCGACAAGCTTGTTGACGAAAGCGCAGGACTTTTTGAACTGATCAGCTTCATGGATGCCTTCTCTGGCTACAATCAGATTCGCATGGCGGAACATGATCAAGAGAAGACTTCATTTATTACAGACTAAGGGACGTATTGTTATAAGGTGATGTAATTCGGTCTCAAGAATGCTGGCACTACCTACCAATGGCTCGTCAACAAGATCTTCACGCACTAGATTAGCCAAAACGTGGAAGCCTACATAGACGACATCCTGGTAAAGTTGAAACGGTCATCGACCCACATAGCCGACCTTGATGAGACCTTCTTTATTCTTTAGCGCTACCACATGAAGCTCAACCGGGTCAAGTGTGCCTCCGGGGTTCAATCGGGGAAATTCATTGGGTTCATGATCACCCAGAGAGGCATTGAGATCAACCCGGAGAAGATAGTCGTCATAGAGCAGCTACCTGAGCCCCGCACATTAAAGGACATCCAGAGGTTGAATGGAAAGATAGCCGCACTGGGTCACTTCCTCTCCAAATTAACCAAGAGGAGCCTCCCTTTCCTTAAAATTTTGAGAGGAAACAAAGAGCTGAAGGAGAGCAAGAGCTCGATGGCAGAATGCAGCGCGGCCTTTAGAGACCTCAAGACCTACTTGAGCACCAAGCTGCTGCTGAGTCAAGCCAAAGAAGGAGAGACCATGTATCTATACTTAGCCGTTTCTCCCAAAGCCGTCAGCTCACACCTGGTTAGTGAGGAGGATAACACTCAGAAGCCTGTACATTACGTCTGCCCAATGATGTCAAGAACTCATATGCAAGAAAGACTACAAGTAGTAGATGCAAATTAGTGGTACAAGAAGGTAATAGACACAAAAGATACAAATAAAGTTGTCTCTGTTGTCTCACCATTCTGTGTCTTCTCGTCTTCTGATAAATTCTTCAGCAACCTGTCATAATAAACGTAATACGTGTGCCCGTAAGTTATGGGTACATAGAATCATTCATAGTGACACCAATGGAAAAGCCAGAGTAATGAAGTTTGAAAGGAAGATCTAAAATTGGTAAATTTCATTAAAAGTACCATAAGCCTTTTTATCAGAAAAACCTACATGAATTTTTTTTTCCACTGTACTTTCCCGCCTGACCGTCTGGGTAAGTTTTCATATGTTTTGCATGTCAGATATTTTTGGGCACTTTGGCTCTCATGTACTTTAGCTAACTTCTAATTTCTATAATACCCTCTCCCTCTCTCTAACTTTCAACTAGCTTACTCCTTTTATCCAAGCCATTACCACCACCGGCAACAATTTTCAACAGTTCACAGTATTTGTCTAGTTTTGGAAGTTCATGGCAGTTTTCTCTAATAATAATAATAATAATAAAGTTTACTTGTTTTTCTCCTAAATAGACAATACCCATGAAAAGAGAAGTTCATTTCATAGACAAATGATACAAATCACTTGCACTAAGTGACATAGCTATATCTTGTGGCTTGGCCTGACTATCCTGGCATCAAAGTACAATTTAAGGAGAGGTAAAGTTGAATACTTTCTCTCTCAACTCGTCTGCCAGTAGTTTCTGAAGGCTCTCGCTTGGAGACGGTTTACCTGCTCTCAATTGGGCACCATGAGCCACTGATCTAAATAAGCATCTTCCATCCCCAGGAATTCCTGGAACAAGATTACATCACTATCTGATTCAATAATAATAAAGTCGAGCTAGAAAAGAACTAAAATGACAGTAAAAATTGCAAGCTACACTGTAAAATTTGTGGGCGGGAAATCTTTACGAGCCTACATGGACAATATACTTGACCAAAAGGATTTTCTACTTCTTTCTTAGTCATTGTAACCAAATAATGTTTCTCCAATGGAAATATACTCAACAGATAGTGTGTTCTCCTCCTGAGGCATCTACGGCAACAATGAAGCATGTTTAAGTCTTGGTGAATTGCTAAGTTAAGGTTAGTCGTGATAAGAGCCTGTAAGTAAGGAACCTAAAAAGACTCGCACTCAAAAGCTAGTTGTTAAAGGAAGTTAAGGAGAGATTTATAAGATCCATAATTGACTCCCTATTTAGTCCATGGATCCTAATATACCACCATGCACGCTTCCATGGTCTCGTTGCCTATACAGATCAGTTTGTAGTAACCTTTTCCCACTCAAACATAGCAATCCTGTCATTACCATGTTGGCTTTGCACTAGACTAGTCCCGCGTAACCACTGCAATGCCCGTGTAACCGTTCATGTCGCTCCCTTGCAACCTGAAGGGTGGGATTGATCCTGATACCATTTTTAAAGGACCTAGAAGAGCTCACTCCTAAACAACAACTGTTCATTGAAGGAGCCAAAATCCTTGTAAGTATACTATTGACTCCTGGTTTAGTGAATGTTGAGGAATCTAGATACTTCATAAATGACAGAATATAAAATTATAAACCTTTAACCCTCATCATCACACCGAAGTATTGGTGCAGTGACAAGGATCTTGGACATGATATTAGAGCAATCCAGATTTGAATTTTACTATCCAAGAATTTCTAAAGAGAATTATGAACAAAAAACAACTCTTTGAGTTTTGGTGTGGTGGTAGGGATTGAGCAACCTAGATTCAAATCTTGTTGGCCACATATTTATAAAGAGAATTTAAAAGACTACGGAGTTATGTCGTAGTCTGTAGACTATACCAATAAACACATAATTAACTCCTCATTAGTCAATATGGAACTAAATGTCCTCTAACAGAGCAATATGGATCGGCAATTATCGTATATCAGTTGAGAATTAGCTTCCATCTATCTGACGCATAAATTCACTTTGAAACCTATGTTTTCGAATGAAACTTAAGAAGCTCCCAGTTGCAAGTCCAAGCTACTTCAAGCTCCCAGGCTCCATTCTAAACATCAGTCTAAGAAATCTTAGTCCCGATCCAAAAACAAGAAATCACCTTAATTTCAGTAAGTCCCGAAACTCAATCCAAACAGAAATGTTGATAAGATTCAGGGTTTTTTCACGTAAGCCATCTTTAGAATAGGGTGACAATACAAAAGCCCACGTTTAAGTTTCAATTAGTACAGAAACTGTTGGGAAGAATCCCCTATGCCGAGATCCAACCAAATAGCCGAGAGAGATGAACAAACACACCAAACAATAGCACAAACATAATAACACCAGTTTTAACGTGGTTCGGCGAGATGCCTACGTCCACGGGGCAAGGAGGTGGGAGTTTTCACTATTAGAAACCAAGAGGAACAAATTAGGGTTACAAATATCTCATAAACCCTCAACAAATCAACTCTCAATCTCTCCAATTGCTCCTAGAATAGAAGCCCAAAGAAAACCCCTTTCAACAGCTCAAATCTCCTACTCTCAAACCCTAGAGACACCCTCTAGGTATTTATACCAATCCCAAACAAAACGGGTCTAGAAACAGAACCAGACCCGAAACCGCTACGTCGGTCGACCGTGGGGGTCGACCGCGATCCATCACAGTCGATCACCACGGTCGACCACCCTCAATCTCAGAACAGCCTCAAAGTCCAGAAACATCTGCGGTCGACCGTGGCGGTCGATCGCCATGAAAAACAGAAACTTCTGCGGTCGACCGCCATAAATCCAGACGCACAGTGCCTTCTGTGCACGAACACGGTCGACCGCCAACCTGTCAACTGCCTGTTCTGAGCCATCAACTGCCAATTTCTACAAATCTCTACATCGGCGAAGTTTCTTCCGAACTGAGCCGATACCAACCAAATCAATTGCCTCACTTGTTACATCCAGTACGCCATGGTAACGGACTCATGACAACGGACCCCATCCACAACATGTCGAGACCTAAACGGGAGTGCGAACACTTACCCCAAGCTAAAAGTGTCTACTCACCAAATCGGCTGCATCAAAACTGACTGCCTACGTATCCTCTCCAAGGAATCAAGCCTTCACGTAGTTCACCATATGGCATCCAAAGACCCTCAATCCAAAAGAAGAGTCCTCAACTCTTCAATACCAACATCCAATGTACGACTGATAGCATCACCAACGGCCCCATACTGAAATGATCCAAACATCTCCACCTGAGGTGAACTAATGATCATATCCAAGATATATCCACCACCTGCACACGGATCTACCAACTCGTCATCTGCATTCTGAACAATCTGATCCCCAAACTGTGTCACCTCAGCCGGAATCCCAACTAATGCAAAATGACCTGGAGTATGTGGAATAAGCTCCACCTGATGTGGAGTAGCATCAACCTCCACCCGCTGCGATATCCCACTGATCTGAACAATACTCTCTACCTGCCAAGAGTCCAAAGTGACATACTTGCTCAGACCAAACTCAACTGATAGCCAAAAGAGCCGCTGAATCCTAAATACGCAATCGGATCCAATCTCACATCCACGATGTGGTCACGTGCTGGGTAGCCTAATCTCCGACGCCAACCAAAATCTGAAGCAGCTCCATCAGATCCAATAATATCTAATGTAGCAGTCGGCAACCTCATAAGATGACCCAAACATGTCGGAGCCCGAATACCAGATCCACTGCTCGACAACCAACACCGATTCTCCTCCAGAAAAGAATGGCCTACTAAATCCGACATCTTATCTCGTCACCCTACTATCTCCTCTCCTCTAAAGTGTCTCCAACTGCCATGGGCTTGGCACTAATGCAAGAAAGAACCCCTACTAGAACTAGTATGACGGGTAACCTCTCTACCCATACACCTCCTCCAACTGTTGCGAACTACTAGGGTTTCATACCAAAGGGATTTGGTTGCAACCCATATACGCCTAGTACAATCCCCAACATAGGAAATAAAATACCGATTACCTCCCAATGATGCCTCCATGGAAGGACCCCCAATGCCTGACTGAACACTGAAAGGACCTAGAGGGGGGGTGAATAGGACTTTTGAATAATTAATATGTAATTAACAACTTTTCAACAATCCATACACAAATAAAAATGCAATGATAATAAAAGAGAGTAGGGATAGAGATAGTTAGCCAATAGATGACACGCGGTATGTTCACGAGGTTCGGCCCGCCTGACCTACGTCCCTGCTCCCCACTCTCGAGGAGAAATCCACTACACACCCGGTTTGGAAGCCGGAACTTCTTCTACACAATGATCTCCACCGAGATCTCACAAGCCTCACTTACAATAAAACAAGAAGAACTCTCACACAAATTCCTTATGACAAGGATCAAGTGAGGACAACTGAAGCTCAAAGGATTGTTGTGTGTAGGTGATGAAAACAAGGAGCTTTTAGAAAACTTGAAAATGAGAGATTGAAATATTAAGCTCAAATCACTTAGAAAATGAAACTCAGGATTTTTCTCTTGTTTGCATTAGTTCTGAAAAGAAGAGAGGGTTTAAGTATATATAGAGCCTTAAAACCCTAGTCAAAATATTTACCAAAAGAGAAAATCCCGAAAAAGGCTGCCAGAAAAATAGCCGTTATAAGTCGACTTGCTACAGTAACAAGTCGACTTGTAACTAGCCATTACAGTCAATTTTTCAGCCTATAAGTCGACTTATAAAATACATAAGTCGACTTAGTACAAGTCGACTTAACAGGTTGAGCAAGTCGACTTGGCAGAGTGATTTTTGGACATTCCAGAGGAGTTTGTAAGTCGACTTAACAGTTCCTATAAGTCGACTTAACAGAGAAATTTTGCATATTCTGGAGCAGTTCATAAGTCGACTTATCAATCTGATAAGTCGACTTATGAACATGCACAGACACTGTGCATGTCCAAAAATCTGACTTTAAAACATCGATAAAAAAACTTAAATAAATTCTAAAAAATGTGAAACTTTAGGAAAGGTTTATAACTATGATTTGTAATATATTGGAAAAGAGATTTTAAGAAATTTACTTAGTAATCATACAAAGTGTTGTTTTTCCAAAAAGGTTCAAAAACAATAGTTTGTATGGAAAGTGTATGTGTGAATCCAATGAGCTTTAGATGTAACCAACTTAATAACTTGCCTACATTAAGCACTAGAGAGAAGTAAAATACAAATATCTCACATATATGAATATTGATATCTTGGACTAGATATTTGCTTTCATTTTTGATGAAGCCTCTTATACGTGTTGTGTTCTTGATAGCTTTGCTTCATCGTATTGCCTCCACCTCCTTTAAATATTATCGTTGTAGCTCGTATTCTATCCAATCCTCCATAAAAGGTGCTAATGATATAAAATCTACAATATAGCTTAATAAACAATTAGCACCAATAATGGTGTTTGTAAATCATCATCAAAACAAAGGGCCTAACAAACACCTCCAATAAGACCCCTTGATCGGTGGATAGAAGTGCCAAACTCTACCTCGGTCTTCTTGCTCATCCCACTATGCTGAAAGGACTTCAATCTACAGGTCATAACACTCCTCATCAATTTATGTACGGTATAACCAATAATATACCCCAGCACCAAACAATGCCACAGTCTAGCCAAAGAAGTCGTCAGCACTCTATCAATCACCGTGCTCCCAAGCAGATAATACAAGTTACTCCTGACGCCCTTCATCATAATCATGCTCCCCAATGTGACCTTCAAGCGAGAATCCGCCAAGTTCACCCTATAGCCTGCTGCCTCCAATATTCCAAGTGAATTAATGTTCTTTCTCAGTTGAGAAGCGAACCTCACATCAACCAACTCCCCAATCATCCTATCACTCATACGAATTCGAACGGTATCAATACCACCAATAGGGCACCTGTGATCATTACCCATAAGTATAACATCCCCTCTTTTCAACTCCTAAAAACGGAAGAACCAATTCCTCCTAAGGCATATGTGGTAAGTAGCACCCGAATCCAACATCCACTTGGTGGAGTCGGCCACACTAACTGACGAAAGAGCTGGGCATGAATAGCTCGAAGAATCTGAATCTAAAACGTCGCCACTAGCCTTGGCAACATTCAACTCTGAAGCTTGAACAGCTTTCCCCTTATTCTTCTCAGCTTGTAATTTTGGGCATTCGGCTTTCCAATGTCCATCATCTCTACAAAAGGCACACTGATTCCTACCAACTGCAGGATGCCCCCTCTAGACTACGACCTCCTACCACGGTTTGGACTTCTAGCTCTTGCAACCAATGCCCCCGCAACCGGCTCAATGGAAGTCTCCTTGTCCTTCTTTCGAGGTTGATAATTCACAAGAGCCGTGGTGACCTCACTATACGAAAGAGATGTCTTCCTATTAATAAGAGTGAGGACGAAGTCTCATATTTCTCGTCGGGCAAGGAACTCAATAACAACAATGCCTTGTCCTCATTTTCAACCATAACATCTACATTCACCAAATTTATAAGTAGCTTTGTGTAGTGGTTCATGTGATCACTAATGGATGTTCCCTTCTTCAATTGGAAGCGATAAAGCCTCCTCTTCAAATGCAAACGATTTTTGACGCTCTTCGTCAAATACTTGCCCTCCAGGACTTCCGAAATATTCTTTGCCGAAGTCTTATTCATCACATCATATTTTAGATATTGGGTAAGACAAGACCTAATCACACCACACGTCATTCTATTTATTTTTTCCAAACCTTCTCATCAATGTCGTCCTGTTTTCCGTCCAACTCTAACGTATCTTCCAAATTTTGCGTATTTAGCGCATCCAAGACTTCGCATCTCTAAAGTCTAAAATTATTTGTGCCATCGAACTTCTCCGCGTCTATCTTCATAGAATGGATATTCAAACTTTGGACGGTCTTCAAACTAGAAGAACCCTCCCCACTTTTATCTTTTCCGGCCATATATCTCAAAGCACCCAATAACAATTGCGGAACAAACAAGGAATAGATCCAAAATTAACGAGAGATAGAATTTTTACCACAAAAATTCCATCTTTATCACCAACCGAAGCTCTAGATGAACTTCCCAACTGATCTACACTTTCAAAAAGACCAAGCGTTGTCCGGAGCTCTGATACCACTTGTTGGGGGAGAATCCCCTATGCCGAGATCCAACCAAATAGCCGAGAGAGATGAACAAACATACCAAACAATAGCACAAACACAATAATACCAGTTTTAACATGGTTCGACGAGATGCCTACGTCCACGGGGCAAGGAGAGGGGAGTTTTCACTATTAGAAACCAAGAGGAACAAAGTAGGGTTACAAATCTCTCATAAACCCTCAACAAATCAACTCTCAATCTCTCCAATTGCTCCTAGAATAGAAGCCCAAAGAAAATCCCTTTCAACAGCTCAAATCTCCTGCTCTCAAACCCTAGAGACACCCTCTAAGTATTTATACCAATCCCAAATGAAACGGGTCTGGAAACAGAACCAAATCCGAAACCGCTGCGGCGGTCGACCGTGGGGGTCAACCTCGATCGACCGTCACGGTCGACCGCCCTCAATCCCAGAACAGCCTCAAAGTCCAGAAATATTTGTGGTCGACCGTGACGGTCGACCGCCACGAAAAATAAAAACTTTTGCGGTGGACCGTCGCGGTCGACCGCCACAAATCCAGACGCACAGTGTCATCTGTGCGAACACGGTCGATCGCTACGATCGACCGCCAACCTGTCAACTGCCTATTCTGAGCCATCAACTGCCAATTTCTACAGAAACCATCTTCAAGGGAGCTCTGATAACAATCAACCATATTGACCCATTTTCCGGTGCAATTTCAGTTTAAATCAAAGTGTCCCTGAAAAATACACGTGCCAAACTTGATAAACTTCATGTTGGTTAAGAAGGCATGTTATGTGCCTGATCAGACACATTGTTTTTTAAGAGCATTTTAGGGTTTTAAATAAAAATTTATCAATAAATATGTCAAGATAGTTGACTGCTATTCAATTAGTATTGTCACCATTTTTTCGTGTTAAAAAAAGAAAACCCACAAGATTATAAAGTGTTATATATATAGCTTTCGAATGATTGCCCCTCCTTTTTATAATTTAAAATCATTTAAAAAAAAAGTGTGCATATACGTTGGCGAAATTTGTGTAAATAACCACAAAAGATTATACACAGCAAGAAACAGATAAATAAATATCACTTACCTACGCCCTTCTCCATTGAAACAAAACTAAACAGTGGGTCATCAACAAAACCCCAAACCAAATTATGGGTATATATAAATAAATAAACAAATATTATAAAAAGAGGAGAAGAATTGAAGAGAGAGAAAGGAATGAAGCAGTGAAGTGAAGGGGAGGACATACTAACGGATCGCATCTAAAACCCCGGAGGCGCAGCTAGTGAAGGATCCGAACCCGATAAGGAGAGAGAGAGGCAGAGCCATGTGGGGGGAAGGGGTTTGAAGAAAGGCCATGATAACGGAATTGGCATCCAATTCCATGCTTCCTGCTGCATTTGGTTGCTTTTTGTGGCCTGGTACTTTCAGAGTGGGAATAATAATAACTTCCTGTATTTGGAGAGCTAGTGCGCCAACGGGTCGAATATAAGGTCTTATCGAAGTTAGTGCGCAGACGGGTTGGATGTAGATCATATCATAGTTCTTCATTAAAATCGGATACAGATATAGATATGTATATAGTTTATTCATCGGATACGGATATGGATACGGTTAATGAATATAGTTTGACGATGAGGATTCATATATCAAAATAAAAATGTGCGTACATATCTGTTCAGAGTAAATCCGAAGAAATATTGAATATTAACAAGAATTGGTCATTGTTGTGATGTAAGAGTTCTCTAAGCCAGCATCATCCAGCTGGAAACTTTAGACTTAGATTTCTGAATTATGATTATCAGCTTCAAATCAAGTTATTTAAGAGGGGAAAAAAATAATTTTTTTTCCCTGCAAAATCATACTCCCTTTAAAAGAGAGACTTGTGGAAGAACTTTTTATAGACTACATTGCCCTTATTCTTTTTTGATATTATATTCTAAATATAAATTAACTAAATTAATTATCATTATTAATTAATCATATTACATGCCACTTCATTTTTGTCTAACTTGGCCCTAAAACTTTCAATGTTATTGTAAAACTCTCAAATTAATTATTAATAATGCATAATACTATATTGATAGATAATTGCAAGTTAATAAATTATTTTAGAATGAGTATAAAATATAGAATTATCCTAAAATTATATCGTGGCACTCACATAGGAAAATTATAAAGAGTATCCTTGCGTACATAAGTACAAACATACAATTTTAGAAAATATTAGGATATCTAAGTGGATTAAGATATAAGTAGAGGTATATGAGTGTAACTTTCATAAGTTGTAAGCTATTTATGTTTAACTAAGCCTATAAAGATTTGAAGACTTTGTTAAATACAAACAATAGTATGTGATCCCTTTGATAAATAATATACATCATATGATATGAGGCCAGAAGCTTAGCTTATATTTATATAGTACAGAAGATGTGAAAAATATTAAGCATCATATTTTGAATAAGTCTCAAGATTCTGAATTATAAATAAAATTATATACTTCGCTTAGAATCATACTCCCTTTAAAAGAGGAAGTTGTAGAAAAAACTTTCTATGGACTATATTACACCTACTTTTTAAATATTATATTTTAATCCTAACTAAACTAAATTAATTATTATTGTTAATTAATCATATTATATGCCACTTCAAGTTTGTCTAACTTGGTCCTTAAAACTTCCAATGTTATTGTAAAACTCTCATATTAATTATTAGTAATGTTTGATAATATATTAATAGACTATTGCATATTAATAAATTTATTAATGGAAAGAGTAAAAAATATAGAATTATCGCAAAACTATATCATTATATTCATATAGAAAATTAAAAATAGTATACTTGCGTATAGAAGGTACAGACATGCAATTTTAAAAACATTAGAATATTTAAATGCATCAAGATACAAGTGGAGGTATGTAATTAAAATTTTTTATAAAATGTAAGGTATTTAATTTAATTAAGCCAATAAAGATTTAAAGTCTTTGTTAACCACAAACAATAGTATGTGATCCCTTTGATAAATAATGTTCATCATATAATATGAGGCCAGAGTGTTAGCTTATATTTATATAGTAAAGGAAATGTGGGAAAATTAAAGCATCATATTTTGAATAATCTTAAGATTTTGAATTATTTCTGAATTTATATACTTTGCTTAGAAAACTTTCGAAGAGGCTTTCGAATGACTAGTACAAAGTGTTGGGCATCATATAAATGCTAGACAAAAAAAATCCATGATATTGGATTACAATAATCAGGGTTATGTAAAAACTATCTGGGTGTCATATGTGTTAGACCCTAGAGGGGGTGATTAGGGTCTTATGCTAATCTAATCCAATTATATGCCAATTAAAACTTATTAACAAATATATTCTAGCAAGATAGATATACAACTAATTATGGGCAAGAATATACAATATGAACAAAGGAATATATCTTAGCAATGAGATGTACTATAAGATATATATGAAATGATATGAAACTAATACAAGGGCAAACAATTTGAAACTAGATAGTGGGCAAACTAAATAATGAGACAATGGCGATATGAGCAATGAGCACAAATAAGAATAAACACCAAAGCACACTCAAACACAATCAAATAATCACGCAGTTCTGACCTTCCGTCCTATGTCTCCGCTCCCCACTCCCAGGGAGAAATCCACTATCACAACCAGGTTTTTTACGTTCACCCGAATAATGTTTACACCTCACATTCGGTTTTCTAGCTAACCAAAAACTTTACAATCAACACTTTTGTAATCTCGCTCTACACCCTCTCAAGTGTTGGACCTAGACGTGTCTCCCTCAAGTGCTCGGATACAACATCTCCATAGGTTCGTCAACCGATGCCACTCCTCTTGGGACGATCTCCGACTTACACCACACACTTCTCTCGGTGTACAAGTGTATTACAAAGTGAATCTCACAAGTTAGCACGCATACAATCAAATAATTGTTCTCTAATATGGATGAGAACACAATGAAAGCTCACACTCAATTGTTACAACTCTCACTAACCCAAATATACTATGTGATAAGCTCATGTGTGTGTGTGTAACAATGAGAATAAATAAAATCTAACTCAAAAAGAACTAGCAATAAAATTGATATGAAATACAATAGTAAAAATACTAGGAAATTGAGTTAAGAAAACTTTTCTATAAACACAAAGAGAGGATAATGAGATATTGAAGATGAACTCCTCAACAATTGATAAGGTCCTCTTTATAAAAGCAAGCCATAAACTTAAAACAAACTAAACCAACTTAAACCCCCTCTTGATGCCGTGCTTTCAAAGCTTTAGCCTGAGAAAAAACTTGATCTACTTCTGGACCTATGTCGTCGCGTTGCAGCATGGAAAGGAATTCTAGCTCATATTCCAGAATAATGATGCCCTCGCGACAATTCTTGGTCCATAATGCATTCCCCTGGTTCCTAATCTTGGCGAGACAATCCAACAGATGGGGTTCAAAAACCTTGAAACTCACATCCCCGAGACTAACGATGTCGATGGTCATTTGCATCCAATGCTCTAATTGCTTGACGAGCTTTCTCAAAGTTTCTGAGCTTGGGGGTGGAGCAGTCGGATAAGTAAAACAATTCGCATAATCTGTACGAGTGGGACGATGGACAGCTTCAGGTAATGACGCTTCAGGCATATTTGATGCTGAGCTGGGGGTGACAGACCCCCGCACACCTATTGTCGTTTCAGGACCAGGAGAAGCAGCTTGGAGCATAGTATCCCCTTCGTCCTCAGGAGATGCAGCACGTGCCGACTTTATAGCATCCACCATTAACTTGGCCCCCTTAGAGCTTTTAGCTACAACGGGTTTCCGTTTACGAATTCTTTTCTCATACTCGCCTTCCTCCTCTGCAGTAAGGGCCCTCTTCCCCGATGACCTTAAAGAGCAAGGCTCAGGAGGGGGTGCTCTCTCGAGAACTTCTTTAGTACCCTCTTCTTCAGAAGGCTCAGCAACAGGTAACTCCTTCGGGATCTCCTCGATTCCGGCCGCCTCTCGTTCGCAGGACAAATAATCCTCTATCCCTGGTAATCGAGTCTTGCCTGAACTACCTCTCGATTTATAAAGTCCCCGGATATCGTTTATACATGAAGTATATATATCATATTCTGTAATCTGAGAAGCTTTGTCAAACCAATCGCGGAAATCCGCTACGGTGGAACAACTAGGCAGCAAACTGGGCAAAGTAAACTGCGCATGAGTCCCTCGAGCAGAAAAGAAATACCAAGCACGAGCACCTTCGTATAGATTCCCGATGTGAGCTAACTACGGGTTAGGGTTACCAACGTAAAGCTGGTCATACCCAAATTGTCGGGCAAAACGGGAAGGGACGTATGGCTCAATTATGCATCTCTCACCTAGTCGAAAGACCAGGTAACCCACTCTGATAGTAAGAAGCCATTGAAAAGTCTCTGTGTTCAAAAGAGAGGACCCTTCGAAGACCACGTCACCAAACTTAAGGCCTTCTTCTTCAGCCCCATCGAAACAAGGACGGCAGCAAAAGAGATCATAGTTGTTCTCCAAAGACAAGAGTTGTCTAGCCCGGACTATGTACACAGTTGTCCATGTGGCCGACTCAAGCCTCTGAGTGAAAGGAACAGAAGTTTCATTATCATGCACGATCCCCATCATCAACGATAGACAATGCAGCACAAACCAAGCCACTAGATAAGTATAGGGCATTGGTATACGGGGTTGGGGAGTCTTCCAAACTTTCCTCCCAGCAACATTCATCTCCTTGACATCAAGGAGTTCTGAAATCAAATCTCGTAAACCTCTCTGCAGACAGCCTGTCATCGCAGAGAGAAGACATAGAGGCCTTCCATGAGCCAAGAGAATGGCTGGGTAGACGACTTCAACCAAGATCGATTCAGCCGGTCTCGACGGTACAACGCACCGTTTCAGCCAGAGCATTAAGAAACCAGCAAAGAGTGCCATGTCAGAAATGGGAATAGCGGCTTGATGATGAAAACTCTCAAACTCGCTGCCAGCTTCTAATCCATCTTCTAGACACTGATTCTTATAAGTGGCATTAGGAGCCCTGATGCGGGCCTTAATGCTCCTAGCAGAACTAACAGCAAGACGGGTCACATTCGAATCTTTCTGACCCAAGTTCTGAAATAAATAATCTGCCCAAGCAGTATGCATGAGGCCACCCCTACGCATCCCGGCGACCTGAGCACAGATGTGGAAATGACACATTAACTCCCAAAAAGTGTCGTAAATCTCTGGGTGAGTAGTCTTTAGGATGGATAGTTCCTCAGTGGTTAGAACAAATTCTTCGTAGGGTATTTGCCCAAAGGGTAGTCCTGACACTGCATGCATCTCATGGAGAGCAAATCCTAACTCCCCGACGGGCGTGAAGAAGGTGCAACTGTCCGGATTATATCTCTCCAACATAGCAAAGAAGGAGGGATAGTTCTGAGTAATCCCACGCCTCGTGGCCTATACCGGTACTGTCAAACCAGACTGAGCAAGAGGCCCCTCAAGGACAAAGTCCACCATGCGTGTCCACCAGCCATCTTCTCTAGATAACACCCACCCTGGAGAACGAAAAGCTTGCACGGGAAATTCACCTCGAGCAGCAATAAACTTGCGTATGAACACGTTCGCTGGAAGAGGCGCTTCCCGATCAAGTTCCTTCTTCTCAAATCTTCCAGGTCTTAGACCCTTGAGCTGCCCGCCAATTTGAACACGAGATGATCGACCCGATCCAAACGATATGTTCTCCTTCTCTTTGACAAGGTCAAAGGCCAAGCCCCTACGACCACCAACAGTCAGAAAGTACGAAAGTGGGTACATCCTCTTCATGCTTGGAAGAAAAAATAAACGATCATCAAGTCTTCGCAGCATACGAGAATCCTCTACATTCCCAACTTGGCAATCAGCTAGGATATGGTCCCCGAACAAGAATGAGGGTTTGACAAATTGATCCAGGCCCGCGGGAGTTTCCAGATCAACATCAGTGATCAGAGCTCTAAGAGTGGAACATCCAGCAAATCTGATTAAGTGTGTCTGCTCCAAGCTAGGGGAAGTGCATAAAGGGATCTCCCTGCGAAGACCAAAAGCTCTCCCTACTTCGGGATCATCGGTATAGCTAAAGTGCTGCTCCGGCAGAAGCAGCACATTGGGAAAAAGCACTGCGAAACAAGAAACTAAAATTAGTAATAAAAAAGAATTGCTAATGAAAAGAACCAGATTGAACACTCTTTGAAATCTGTGTTTCTAAACCTGAACATAGACTTCAAAGTCTGCGTTATTTAATCTGAACGCAGACATCAAAATCTGCGTTATTGATCCTGAACGCAGACCTCAAGGTGTGCGTTATCTGTTCTAAACGCAGACATCAAATTCTGTGTTATTTATCATAAACGCAGACATCAAATTCTGCGTTATTTGTTTTAAACGCATATTTCAAGATCTGCGTTCTTAAATCTTCAATGCAGACTCCAAATTTTGCGTTAGTTATCTTTAACACAGAATTCAAAAGACGTGTTATGTAAGATTTACGCAGAGTTCAAACTCGTGCTCAGAGTTCATAATTAACGAAAAGTTCCAATTGTGCGTTCCAACCAAAACGAGTCGTCTTCCTCGTTGACAAGAACCCATCTAGGGTTTTCAGAGAACTTGTCGAAACAAGTTATTGCGGCCGCCACTTACCACAGCAACGAGGTCCAAGCAGCGGCGGTGGCACTGTTGAAGCGCTCATGAGAGCGGCAACGACGCCGGCGTTCTCGGTCGGTGATGCCTTCAAAGCGGCCTTAGCGGCCTTCTTGGAGCCCGAACTCATTCTCCTAGGTGCCATGGATGTAGCTGGTCGAAGAGGCAGAGTTCGTCGGGGAATCGATCAATTGAAACGAGAATTCTCGTTCTTGGAACTAAGCAAAGTAGAAAGAGTCGAATGACTCTTGATGTGACCTTACAGGCCTATTTATAACAGCCGTCAAGCTGTTAAATCGGTTCGGGATTCTAAGAAAGAATCCCAACCGATTCTGAAACACAATCTTCTGCGTTAATTGATACGATCGGTTAGATCTTAACGCAGAGTTCACTTCTGCGTTCAAATTCCAAACATAATGCCTAGCCCTGCGTTATAAGAGTTCTTAACTCCGCGTTTTGAACCTTAAACGCAAAGGTCACCCCTGCGTTGTGACTATTTAAAACAAAGGACACACCTTTTGTATTGGCAAAAACATGATACTTATTTCTTAAGTTCATGAACTCTTTTAACATAGCATTGATTAAACCTCTGTATCTCCTCAGCAGGGTTTAAATCCTCGTCAGGTTAATATTACACCTCAGACGAATGTCATCCCCACAGAGCTTGAATTTAGCTTACATTATCATAACGATAATTCCTCTGTCAAAATCAATTTATCGATTCTCACCAACAGAACGATAAGTCCTCAAAATCATTCGAATCATGATCAATTTACTAACTCTCTCCCAAAGGAGTAGTAAATATCCAATTTATCAACTCTTTTTAACAAAGTGATAAGATTCTCAAAATCTTGTTCAAATTACAAGTAATATAATTCATCACTCCGGTGATAAAACATCTAGCAATCCTCCCAAGCGAGACGGTAAAATTTCTTCCCTGCAGATGTCACGTTAACATTACACCTCTGACAAAAATCCACTTATCGACTCTCTCCAATAGAGCGATAAGTCCTCAAAATTGCTCCGAT
>BQKN01000702.1:177263-207171 GCA_022839385.1 Asparagus kiusianus | reverse complement strand
AATAGAGCGATAAGTCCTCAAAATTGCTCCGATCGTAATATTCTTCTCGTCACGTTAACACTACACCTCTGATAAAAATCCACTTATTGACTCTCACCAACAGAGCGATAAGTCCTCAAAATTGCTCCGATCGCAATATTCTTCTTGTTACGTTAACACTACACCTCCGACAAAATTAATCTATTGACTCTTTTCAATAGAGCGATAGATTCCCAAATCTCTGTTATATTAACAAGACACCTCTAACAGTTCTAACCAGTTTGAACCAAATAATTCTTCTACCAAGGAATAACGAGTGTTCATATATTCATTCCCCAACAAGTTAAAATTTTTCTGGAATTATCTTAGATGATAATAAAGGAAATTTTAAAAAATTGGGCATTTTCCATATAACTTTATTGTTACAAGTCAGAACACGACACATGCAATAAATAGAGACAAACCAAAATCACTCTTTTTTTTATTTTGCTCAGAAATATTAAGGAGTGATACAGAAACCCTGTTCTTATCAAATAAAAAGAACGATACATGATTAAGCCTCTGGACCAGCGAAAGTGAAAGACGTAAGCCGAGATTTTATAGCAGATAGTCTTTCCTCGTGGGCAGCCTGCACCATCACCTCGGCTTTCTTCCTAAGTGCGCTCTCGTCCGGCGCGATTGCATTAGCTTCCTTTTGGATAAGTTCAAGGTCCTGCGCCGACGAATGGTAGGTGGCATAAGTCTTCATGCTTTCTAATGTGAGCCTTTTCAAGATCTCTTCCTCTCGCGCGAGCTCAGCCTCGTGTCAAGCCAACTCCACCTTGAGACGATCAATTTCTGCACGAGACATTTGTATGGCAGCATTAGAAGCATCCACAACGTGCTGTTTATGAATGCATTGCCCCTGTAAGGATGCAATCTCAAGCTCCCTTTCAGCGATAGTTTCCTAAAGAGTCTCATACTGTCGGTTTGCTTCAGCCTTGAGATCATTAAAAATTAATGTGGTCTCGGCGGCAAGATCAGTATGATGTAATTCCTCCAAAGCCCTCAGATCTTTTTCCAATCGAGAGAGGATCTCAGAGTAGTGTTGGAACCAACGAGCGTCATCTACATATCGGATGCCGCTCAAGAAAGGCGTGAGTATTGGTTTGAAAGAATCAAACGAAGCTCGTCCAGTACCAACTTCTTCAATAGCCACCTTCATCACATCCTCCAAAGGTCGTACAAGAATCTTGAGCATGGAGGGAAGGACTACTGGACTTAGAGATCTCACAGGAGATGTTGTGGGGGAGCCCAAAATCGTAGATCCTGATGCAAGAATGGTGGGTGATGACCGTGAAGAAGCCGGAGAAGCCATCGTGATGTCCAATTATGAAGGACTGGAAGGAAGGACCATGAGTGCTCTTGTTTGGACTGAGCCCGACGCATTCTCTGACCCCACAGACTTGAGAGGAATCGTTAGCAAAAGAGGTTCTTCTGGCAAAGAACTTGTCGTCACCGGCATTGATTCAGAGGGAGGAACGTCTGCTGCTTGTGGGTGGAGAGACGATGACGTACCGGCAGCCTCATGAGTTGGAGAACCTACACAAAAGAGCAGTCAGTATAAAAGAAAGAAACACCAGAGAAATCAGAGTGTGTAATTTCTACCAGTGAGGTAAAAAGGAAGATAACCGGACGCCTTGTCAGAAGAGGGTGGTGGTGCATCAGCCCAACTAGTGGAATCATTGTCACCATCGTTACCCTCCTCATCAACATCTTTGTTGTGAGAAGAAGTCCCATAATCTAACGGTTCCTCATCCTCTGCAGTCGAGAGACCTGGAGAACTCACAATCATATCTGCTTTGGCTATTATACCAGTCATAGGGCTAAGAATAACAGCCCCCGAGGGTGGTAATAACACAGAAGAAGTAGGAGACTAGTTCTCGTTAAAATTTGCAGCTTCATCTGCTAACGGTTCATCTGTAAGCGATCTAATCTCTTCAGAAGGGGACGTTGTAGGTAGTGTCCCTGCAGATGAAGGAAGAGCACCTGGAGCTTGCTCTGGAAATGGTGAAATATCAGGAGAAGCCTCCATATCCCCAACCAGGGATTCATCTCCACCTTCTTCCGGGTCCAAAGGACGGCGAGAAGAAAATTCTTCGAAAAATGTAGAACCCCCAGAATGAGGACCTGTGCGGTCGAGATGACTTACAGCAGCTGGTTCTTGCTCTTCCCCTCCACCGGCAGATTTAAAAGCGTCCGCCATCAGCTTCTGGGCCGGAGGGTCTACTAGCAGTTTCCTGCGAGTACGTTTCTTATACTGAACTTCTTCTGCTTCGGTAAGAGCCCTCTTTCCAGTTGCTTTTGTTCTTGGAGTTTCAGTAGCCGTAGGGCTCGTTATCGGGGCACTCTCTAGACCCAGTTCTTCCTCTCCTTCCTCAGCTTCATCCTCAAAATGTAAAAACTCGTCGATCCCCTTCAGACGATATACTCGAGCTCCTTTCCGGGACGAGTACATTTTTCTAATATCCCGTAGATAGGATAGGTTCAGCTTGTAATCAGGTATCCTAGAAGCTGTATGATACCAGTTACAGAAAGCTATGGAAAGAAGAGAATTAGGTGTTTTGTGGGGCAATCTGAAGGTAGCTCCAGTGCAACCTGCGGTAGAATAATACCAGGCCCGAGCCCCTTCATATATGTTGCCTATAACTGAAAGTTGGCTCCTTGGATTTCCAACGTATAATTGGTCGTACCCAAATTGGTGAGCAAATCGATACGGTTGATACGGCTCAATTATGCATTTGTCATTTTGCCTGATGAGGAGATAACCAGGCCTAATGTTTAATAGCCAATGGAAAACTCCCCCGTCTAAGCGGGTAAAACCGTTAGGACCAGCGGTATCTTAGAATACCTGCCCATATCCTCCACCATCAAAATCTGGGAAGCAGCGGAAGATGTCGTAATTGAGGTCCTTCGACAGAATTTGACGGACCTTCACTACATAGGTGCCTATCCAAGTAGCCTCTTCTAATCTCTGCACGAAGGGGATGAAGCCTCCCTCCGTAGAAGATGGAGCGCTCATCAAGTGTGCACAATGGGAGACGTACCAGGCCATCAAGTAAGTATATGGCAAGGGTACTCAAGGATTGGGAGTCACCAAATTTTTCTTTCCTTCAGAGTCTATCTCCTTCACTTGAATGAACTCGAGACACAACTCCCTCAAACCATGCTGCAAACAACACGTCATGGCCGAAAGTAGATTCACAGGTCTCCCGTGAGCTAAGAGGACAGCCGGATTGGCTACTTCTATCGTCACAGCATCTATCGGTTCGGTGGGGACCACACACCGCTTTAGCCACAACATGAGAAAACCCGCCAATAAAGCCATGTCAGATATGGGCGTGGTTGCCTGATGATGGAAGCTCTCAAATTCAGTTTGTGCTGGGAAATCATCTTCTACTCCCTCACTGACGTAGTGAACGGTGGCGTCATTAATTAAGGCCTGGATGGTCTCAGGGGTACTCGCTTCCCGACGAGACACGTTAGCTGTCTTATGAGACAAATTCTCAAAAAGGTATTCAGCCCAAGATAGCTGTTTTATACCACGCCCACGCGATCCTGTCAGCTGTCAGCAGATTTGAAAATGACACATCACCTCCCATAGAGTGTCATATACATCGGGGGTTCATCTCCTTCAAAATCCTCAACTCACTGGATCCGGGGATGAACTCTTCATAGGGTAAATCTCCAAAAGGGAGACCCGAAACATCAAACATTTCATGCAGGGCAAACCCTAATTCTCATTCCGGCGTGAAAAATGTACAAGTCTCCGCATTGTACCTCTTCAGAATGGCAAAGAAATTATAATGGCTAAAAGCAATACCACATTTGGTAGCCTTAATAGGGCAACCGAGTCCAGATTGAGCTAATGGCCCCTCTAATTCTGCCAACACGAATTCCGTCATTCGTGCCCACCATCCTGTCTTGGTAGAATGTACCCATCCAGGAGTTCTAACTACTGAAGAGGGGAATTCTTCTTTGGCAGCCATAAATCTGCGTATGAAGGTGTTGGCTGTACTAGTCGTTTCTCCTAAGGGATATCCCCGTGAGAATAAGCAGGGTTCCAAGGCTGAAACTTATCGATTATAACCGACGGTATGAACACCCTTGTAAGTCACAACCCTAACAGCTACCCTATCCTGCTCTCTCACCAAGTCCCAATTCATGTGGCGAGGAACAGAAGCATATTGGTAATAAGAGATGGGAAACATCCTGTGCATATCAGGGAGGAAGAAACGACGATCTCCGATTTGCCATAGCCATTTGTAATGGCCGTCGTGCACGATCTCTTTCGAGATAGTGACACGATCCCCAAATAGAAAAGCTGGTTTGATGAGCTTCTTGTGGGAATCAGTTTCAAACTTAGCATCTGTAACTAAAACCCTAAGTACACCTGGGCTTGGATTCGAAATCAGGGTGACACGATCCTTGTCGGAATCCTAAAATACTGGGAGTTCTTGACGCAGATTGAATTGCATATTTAAATCCACGCCGCCTTCACGCCCAAAGTGATGACGAAGATTAAGAGGTTCACGGGTGTAAGGCACTGCAAAAGAGAAAAGTACTCAATTAGTACTTAATCAGTCAACAGAGAAGTCAAACGAAGGAAACTTTAATCAAATCTCTAAAAAGAGAAAAAGCCTCCAAACGCACAGTTCAAAACTGGCGTTCAAAAGTTTATTAACGCAGAGGTCGAACCCTGCGTCAAGCCTTCAAACACACAGTTCAAATCTGGCATTCAAAAGTTTATTAACGCAGAGGTCGAACCCTGTGTCAAGCCTTCAAACGTACAGTTCAAAACTGGCGTTCAAAAGTTTATTAACGCAGAGGTCGAACCCTGCGTCAAGCCTTCAAACGCACAGTTCAAAACCAGTGTTCAAAAGTTTGTTAACGCAGAGGTCGAACTCTGCGTCAAATTTCCAAACGCACAGTTCAGATCTGGCGTTAAAGTTTATCAACACAGAGGTCGAACTCTGCGTTAAATGTTCAAACGCACAGTTCAGATCTAGCGTTAAAGTTTATCAACGTAAAGGTCGAACTCTGCGTTAAATGTTCAAACGCACAGTTCAGAGCTGGCGTTAAAAATTTGTTAACATAGAGGTCAGGCCTCAACGTTTCAAATTCAGAACGCAGAGTCCTAACCCTGCGTTATAGGATCTAAACGAGGCATCTTCCTCGTTCACAAGAACCCATTTAGGGTTTTCAAAGAACTCGTCGAAGCAAGTTTGACGGCCGTCAAAGTTAAAACTTACCACCGACGAGAGGGGCCTATGGCGGCAGCGCTGCGGCAGCAGTTGATCTTGGACGAGAAACAGTCCTCTTCTTCGGACCCATTGAGGAAGAGAATCGGAGAAGATGGACATGATCACCGGAGTTAAAAACGAAGAGGCTTCGTTAAAAATCTTTTGAAAAAAGAGGAGGCAAAAAGTCGAATGACTTTTGATTTGACCCTCAGCGGTCTATTTATAGACAGCTATGAGCTGTCAAATCGGGGCGAGATTCTAGGCCCAGAATCCCGCCAAACGCGGCCTGTGCGTCTGTGTTGCTTGAACTTCTGAACGCAGAGCTTAACTCTGCGTTTTAATGCTTCAGCACAGAGAATCCACCTCTGCGTCTGCCTTGATTGAACTTCTGAATGCATGATTCAACTCTGCGTTTTAAATTCTTTGGCATAGAAAATCTACCTGTGTGTTCTAACTCAACCAAATGAATTCCTCGATGTTCAAAGCCAAGACATAGGTTCAAATAAATAGAAAGAGACTGTTGTCAGCTATCAAGGTGACCAAAGCCGAGAAGAAACAGACGACTCCACTGGGGAGTCTACAATATGAGTACAGGTAAATTGCAATCGACGACATTAAAATCGTCTGGCTCGATCCGATGCGCAACTCATTCTTTTAAGTGGCTTAACATCCCAACCAAGAATGATAAAGACACGATTCAGTGCACACCTTATTTTTTCTAAGTGGCTCAACATCCCAACAAAGAGTAAGTTAGACTGATCAAGAAGGAAAATAAAGAAAACTCCTTCGAGGCTGTCTTCCTGACTAAATTTAGGATGAAGCCCCTCTTATGTGGGCTTGCGATTCTCTCTGCCTATGACAATGGATCTGTCTTAAGCTCAGAGGTATTCAACCTCATGGAGGATGACCTCGCTGACAAGTTTGCAGATGGTGTTTCTATGTTTGCTTCGCCATCTTTCGCTCTCTCTTACCCAACTCTCGCAGCTGCACTTCACGAAATCCGATGAATACACCTCATCGCAGATCAAGTGGAGTATCTTAAGGATCTGGACGAAATCCGATGAGTACACCTCATTGCAGATCGAGTGGAGGATCTCAAGAATCCAGATAAGATCGTCATCATCATCGTTCCTATTTGGGTCATCTGCAATGACTGGGGCTTTAGCTTGTTTGACTAAATTCATTGTCATCAAGATTCAAAAGCTATCTTGTTTGGTTCAAAGAAACAGAATTTCAACATTCCAACAACCAAGTTCACATCGTCTTCAAAACAGACGGAGTGAATGACCAGCCAATCAAATTTTAGGATCCAAAGTATTCCGAAAATTCGTCCCAGTCAACCGCGAACTTTCAAAAACTTTGGAGGGGGTTCTGTAGTCTGTCTAAAAAAATCACAATGGATAGCTGATCCCCATGGATTAAGAAGAGATTACAAGGTGATAATTCCTTCAAATCAAGAAGCAGAATTCGTCCTTGCAATCAAAACATAAGTAATTTTCAAATCACTACATCCGCGGCCCTACAATCACTACAAATACAACCTCATATTTGAGATGATTGATCTTGATGGCTGCGACAACAACATGACCAATATTATATTAGCAACTATTAGAGATGCGGATGAGCAGTGTAATGGTTTCAGAAATAAAAGATTAGACTTAGTTGGTGAGTTGTTTGGTAGAGAGCTGTGGGCAAATAGTCACAGATTCCCATCAAGTTACAACAATGGAAGCTACAATCAAATAGCTTTCGTGCCGACAAACGAAGGTTGCAAATAGAGGATTTTTTTCACTTTCGACGGCTGATGAAAACTCTATTCAGTGGCATTCACAATCAACAGTGAAAGTTATAATCTGAGGACTTTCACATCCTATGACAAGCAAAGATCAATAAGCAGTAGCCTTTGCAACGTCATAATGGACGAGATTACAAGTCAATAACCTCTCTTAAACGCAGAGCTCACTTCTGTGTTCCTCAAATTCAAAACACACACATTCTGTGCGTTCTCCAGCAGGCACCTAACTCTGCAACGCAGAGTTAAAGCACAAAACGCACATATAACGTGCGTTCTTCAACAAACTCAACTGTGCGTCCCAAACTCTTGACGCAGAGTTGATTTCAATGCACAAACGACCTGTGCGTCTCCAATTCCAGAACGCATGCGGCCTGTGCGTTTCCAACCTTTGACAAAGATTTAACTCTGCGTCTTAGACCTTAGACGCAGAGTTAAGGCCCATAATGCTAAATTAGGCGTTTAACTTGTTCAAACACCAGTCGAACGGCCTCAAAACCATTATCCCACGTTCTGAGGGATTTTTGCCCACTTAGGAGCGGATTCAGGGGTTGGTTACACCCCTAATCCCCCTATAAATAACCACCTTACTCAACCAAGAAGGGGTTAATCGGTTCTGGGCAGTAAAACCGCATAAGGTTGACGTGTGCTGGTATCAAAACCACTTAAGGTTAGCAAATCTCAGCAGCTTAACCGCACGGAGGAGGAGATTTCTCTGAAGATCAACAAACTACTTAGTAGTTAGCACATCAAATCTAAGGGAATCTCTTCATCAACGGCAAATCAACTTGGCTATTAACCGAATCATCGGTTCTAACAACTCTATTACAGAGTTTTCAACTCGCTCTGAGTTCTGAAAACTCGTTAAGAGTTTGTAGTTAACTTGTAATACAAGTTAATCACATCAATCAATTATTCGGTTTTCATCTACTCTTCTCAGAGTTCTAAACTCGTTCTGAGTTCTTTACACTCGTTAAGAGTTCTAAACTGAATTCATCAAACAAGTCAATTGTTCCAGTGAGATAGTACGGTCGGATCGTCAACGGAGAGCAATTTTGACGCGAGCATTCGAAGGAGACACTCCATCGCTACAAAAAAGAACCCAGTTTTAAACAAAGGGGAGAATCAAATTCATTCTTCTCTCTTTTATAATCGGAATCCAAATTGTAATCGATTTTTAGAGAATACAAGTCAAATTTTCTTTCATTGTCTTTTTACATCAAATTTCCAACAAACAGTGGCATAAATTTCATTTGGAACAAGACACAATCTATATAAACCACGAGTCAATGTGCATTGGCTAATTACTTAAATCATAAAATATTTGGATTGAAACATTATTAATATTAAAACATAGCCAAGTTTGTTCAATAAGGAAACTGAAATAAGGTTCTATCTAAATGACATATACGGAGAGTGTCTTTTAACAAAAGCTTAAAACTAGAATTTAAGTCCAACTATTAAATGACTCCAACGAACTCGACATCCACTTCTTCATTATTTGCAACAATGAGTTTTAACTAATTTTGATTTGATTTCCTCTTGTTAGAATACACGCCAACAAGAATACCTCAAACAGAAACACATAACACACTTAAACAATCTTGGAATCATAGAATAAAACCAGCAAACACGAATTCAATCACAGTACTCACAGATATAACATGGTTCACTCTTACTGAGCTACTCCACGATGCAATGTCGACGCACAATTCCTTTATATTCCTTTCGAGTTTACAAATAAAAAAAGGTAAAAGAGAAGACCCTCTCTTGATAAAGATACTCTCCAAGAATTTTCACAAACTCACACTCAAGATCTCTCAATGATACTATATATATTTGTATCTTTCTCTTTCTCCCTCTACTACTGAGATACATTACAAATCTAACTTAGAGGGTTATTGGTTGGTGTAATTTTGGGGTAAGTGTGATAATATTTGGGATTTTACTATATGGTGTTATTCACTAGGACAATGAGATTGAGATTTTACTTCAAGGTGTTATCATTGGTACAATAAAATTGGGACAAATAGCCCCACTTTTCCTAAAATTATCTCACTTTTATACAAATTTTTTTGTTCCAACTTCCAAAAATTACATCATTCTTAACTTCGGGACAATCATGAAGAAAATGAGATAATTTTGAAGCACTAATTTATTAAATATCTAATATATTAAGTATATTATAATATATAATATATCTTAATTATATGATATTATAAAATTCTATTATAACGTAAGATAATAAAATATTATATAATATTATCTAATATGATATTATTATATATCATTATTATATATTGATTAATAATATTTCATATATTATAACATTAGTATTATATTATTATAATATTGCTTTATATTATTTAGTATATATTTCATATATTATAATATTAGTTTTATATTATTATAATATGTTAAACCAATTAGGTAAATTAATTTAGACTTAATTGATAGATAAATATTGTACTTTAATAAGGTGTCACATCATTAATTATCCCACATGAATTGTTAAATTAAAGCTTTAAATTGTCTCATTATGCCAACTGACCCACTTTACATCACTCAAAATATCCCCAAGGGATAAAATTGTTCCATTGGAACAAGTATCCCACTTAGCCCAACCTGTCCCAACCAATAACCCCACTTATGGGGGTATTTACAAGTTTTCTCATGTGGCTAGGTGAACACTATTTGGTGTAGGTGAACATCGTAGCAGGGGATAGGTGAACACTATTTGGGGGTAGGTGAACACTGAAGCATGGGGTAGGTGAGAAGGCTATACACACAGCCTTAACGTTCTCAACAATATCCCACTTGGAGAGTCTGTTTCTTGGTTGTATCATCCGGATGTCTTGTATCTTTGACGTCTTGCACGATCATCAACGTTCTTAACGGAGGCTATATGAGGCTGCACATAGCCTCACCTACTCAAGCAGAAGTAACTTAGTTAGCATATCGGCTGGATTGTACCTCGTATCGATCATTACAAGCTTAAACCTGTTCCTGCTTTGCCATCTCCGTATGTCATGATGCTTCACAACAACATGCTTGGACTGAGCATGGAATGTGTCGCTCTCTGACAAGTGAATCTCACTTTGATTGTCACAGTGGATGAAATATTTCTCAAAGCTTACTCAAGCTCGAGAAGAAAAGCTTTCAACCATAGCAACTCCTTTGCTGCCTCTGCTGTAGACACGTATCGACTTCGGTTGCCGACATAGCCACAATATCCCATAACTTGGATCTCCAACTTATCGCTCCACCACCCAAGATGAAGATGTAGCCTCTCGTGATCCTTCTTGAGTCTATGTCCCCGACGTAGTATGCATCACAAACGCCCTCTAACTGTAAATTCACCCTGTCATACTCAAGAAAACGGTTGGATGAGCATCTCAAGTAGCGTAGAAGCCACTTCACCACACCCCAGTGGTTCTTCCCTGGATTGCTCATGAAACCGCTTACAACTCCCACTCTTGTGCAATATTTGTCCTCGTGCAAACCATCGCATACATCAAACTCCCAACGACAGATGCATATGGTATGTTGGCCATGAATTCATGGTCTTCTGCAGTCTCTGGTGTTTGGGTCTTCGATAGCTTCAAATGGCTCGCAAACTACGAGCCCACCGGTTTATCTTTCTCAATGCCAAACTTTTCAAGAATCTTCTCAATATAGACCTTCTGAGACAACCTCAGCCTATGTGCTAATCTGTCTCTGATGATCCTTATCCCAAGAATCTAGTTTGCTGGACCCAGATCCTTCATCTTGAAGCAGATGCCCTTGAGTTCCTTAATGCGGGCCAAGTTAGGCCTTACAATCAACATGTCACCAATATAAATCAACTGTATCACATAGGATTCGCCATACCTCTTGATGAAGTAGCAGTGGTCTGTGTCGCATTTGAGAAAACTATTCTCCTCTATAAAGTTCTCAAACTTCATGTACCACTATCATAGAGGTTGCTTTAGGTCATACAAGCTCTTGCATAGGCGACACACGAGGCCCTCCTAGCCTCGTTCCTTGAAGCCCACTAGTTGATGCATATAGATCTATTCCGCCAAATCTCCATGAAAGAATGTCATCTTCACATCCATCTACTCTAGATGAAGATCTCGAACTACAACAATGCTCAACACAATCCGGATCGTGGTCAACTTGATGACAGGAGCAAAAACATCAGAATAATCTATCCCTACTTTCTGCTTGTAGGCTGTTTAAAAATTACTACATATAGTTGATCCTCATAAAACACTAACTAGCAACCTTTCCAATTCTCTACTCCATACCATCGTGAAGATGGAGAAGCAAGATGATAGGTTTAGAATCTTCATTTCTTCAAACCTCTCTTGCTTGGCTTCTCGAAGAGACTGGTGTTTCCTATTGTATTTGTCAAGTAGATTGTGAAAGAGAAACACAAAACAAAAAACGTTACCGATGAAAGCCACAATCTGACAGCTTTCACGACAACAAATGAAGGTTAAAATCTAAAGACCTTTTACAACAACTGATGATGGAAGTTGTAATCTGACGAATTTCACATCAACATACGAGAGTTACAATCTGATAATTCTCACGTTTCAAAGAACCAAATGCAAAGATTACAAGATGATGATCCTTACAAGACTTAGAAAAGATATTACAAATTGATAATCTCTTCAAACCAAAATACGGAGCTCATCATTGCATTTCAATCTCAAAATGCGGAGCTCACCCCTACATTTTAAGCTCTAAACGTGGAGCTCACAACCGTGTTTCAAAAACAAAACACGTGGCTCACCCCCCTACGTTCCAAGCTTTAAACGCGGAGCTCACCTCCGCGTTTCATATGCTAAACATGAGGGTCGCTTTAAAAACGTGAAGCATGCGTTTGACTTATTCAAACACATTTTAAACAGTTCCAAAACCATTTTGCACGTAATGAGGGCATTAAACCCCATTATGGAGTGATTTAAGGGGTCAATTACACCCATTAAGCCCTATAAATAGTTGTATTTACAATATTTACAACTGAAAAAGGTGAATGAGGTTGGAGCTTAATTAAGGTATTTCTAAGGCTTTTTGAGAGTTGGCTTGGCTTTTGAACCGTTTTTGGTTGAAGAACTTAGAGATCAGCCAGGAGTTTGTTTCAGTTAAAAAGGATCAAATATCCTTTCTAAAATTAACTCTTTGACAGGGTTCTTAAACTCATTTAGAGTTCTAAACTTGTCTCGCAAGTTCTTCCCGATAGTCAAGAGGAATAGACAACGTTCCATGAAACGAGGTGTTCGGATCGTCAACGAGATACAAGATTCAAACTCTCATCGCCACCAAGAAGAACCCAGAATTAAACAAAGTGAAGGATCTCCGAAGATCCTTCTCTTTTTTGTAAATTAGGAAACCGATAAAAGAGAAATTGTAATTTTTTTTTCTAAGTTAGTTAGAGAGAGATTACAAAGAGAGATTGTAATTATTCCTAAATTAATTAGGGAGATAAATATAAATTTATTTCACTATTTTTTTTAATTTTCCGACAAACAAAAGTTGACGACTCTACTGGGGACTACCTTTTTCACTGATGAAGAAATGGTGGTGCAATATGATACCAAGCTCGTTGGAACGATGGTTGAAACTCTTACTGTAGAGTTCGACCAAACCAAGTATGAGGAATTATCTCCTCCTGATCCCTTCGGCCCAAGGCTATGCGCAAAATCTACAAAGTCTCCAAGGAGACTAGGGTTTCTCCTACCGTTGATTCACCAAAGTAGTATCTTTCTTTTTGGATCAGACGGTTCATACAACCCTTCTTCAGAAGGAGAAGCTCAAACTAAACTCGTCAATCGAGTTAGAGGCCCAATACTCGTGCCTAAATAAAAGGTATCGGGTCATAAGAGGCTCATTGCGGTGATTAACTTGATCATTATGGATGGTGACGTTGCTGCAAAAGCCTTAAATCGGGCTAAGAAGAACGCTGCTTGATGAAGGAGGAGATCCCTATGACGAGCACAACTTCGAGAAGCCGATCTTCCAACCAACGTGAGCTCCGCATTTGTGAGCCTCAACACGAGCTTCACGTTTCTACTTTAGAACGCGAGACTAACGTTTATGTTCCCAAGCAAGAGCCTCGCATGAGCCAGGCTGAACGTGGTCCTTAGTGGTGCGTTTTACAAACGAAATGCGGACCTCAAGCCCATGTTGAATGTGAACCTCACCTTCGTGTTGATCAATCAAAACGTGAACCTCGCGTTCAGAGGAGTGTTGCACACGACCCTCACGTGTCCATTCCCAAATGCAACCCTCGCGTTCCCATTCTCAAACATGACTTTCGCATTCTTTCCTCAACGAGACCCTAGGGATTCTAATATTAAACGCAATGTAGCCCGTCGTGTTTAGGATGACCAACATGGATTTACAATCCATGTTCATCAGGAGCCAGCCTTGCCTAATAGTGGACAGGGGGTTCTAACTCAAACCTCTCAAATCCCTACAATGGATTTGAGAGAGTTCCTATCGAGGGAAAGAACAATGCAAGTAGTTGTTCATTTATGTCAATGCGAACGACTAATTTCCATGGTCCTCTCGGAATGCCAATGTTGTGCGCCTGCCCCAAGATAGTCGGTATTCTATCGGCTTGTAGGGTGAAAAATTGCAATAAAGAGAACAAAAGAAATTTGAATTGAATTCTTTAAATCCCGATTACAACTTGAATACAAAAGAGAGGAGAACGAGTTTGGTTCTCGCCTTTGTTTAAGACTGGGTTCTTCACGGTGGCGATGGAGTGCCTCCCTCGAATGCTCGCGTCGAGTTTGCTCTCCGTTGACGATCCGACGTTTTGATTCACTGGAACGATGTCTTCTCCTCACGATTTGACGTTGTGGAGAACTTGCGTGGTAAGTTTTAGAACTCTGAACGAGTTTGTTTGATCTTAACCGTAATTGGTTAGACAAGCCAAGGATCTCTTCTTTGCTGTTAAGGAGAAGGATCCAAAAGCCAGCCTCCAGGATCTCTTCTGTTGCTGCCCCCCAGCCAGAGGATCGGGATCCAGCCTCAAAAATCCAACCAAAGGAGCCCCCGAACTAAGCTGATTTCTTAGTTATTTATAGGGGATTAAGGGGTGTAACCGCCCCCTTAATTCGCTCCTAAGTGGGGCTAATGGGATATAACCGCCCCTTAAATCACTCATGAGTGGAGTTGTGATCCCCTCAGATCGTGGGAAATGGTTTTGAAACCGTCCAACTCGTGTTTGAACGAGTCAAACGCAAAATCCGCGTTCTTGCATGAATTCTGCATTTAAACGCAGCGTCTGGAAGCTCGGACGTAGCGTCTGGTTGGAAGCTGCGTTTGGCAGCTTGGAAGCTGCGTTTGGCAGCGGATGGCAGCTGCGTCTGAGCTGCGTTTGCAACAATTTGGAAGCTGCGTTGACACCGTTGGAAGCTGCGTCTCAGCTGCGTTTGCAGCGATTTGGAAGCTGCGTTTGGTAGCAGATGGAAGCTGCGTTTGCAGCTTTCGAAGGCTGCGTTTGAGCTGCGTTCGTGGCTAAGAACGCGGTGCGCCTTGATGCTGGTACGCGGGGAGGACTTCCACGTCTTGATTTGAAGAGACCGTCGATTTGTCAAGATCGTCATTTTATAATCTTTGCTTTAGCTCTCTGATATGTGAGAGTCATCAGATTGTAACTCCCGATGTTGATTGTGAAGGTTGTTGATTAGAGCTTTTATCAATTATTGTGAAGGTCGTCAAATTGTAACCTCCATCGATCTACGTGAAAGTCTTCAAATTGTAGCCTTCTGGAAGTCGTCAGATTGTAACTTCCATCATCGGTGTTTGATGGGGATCAGCTATCTATTGTGATTTTTAGATAGCCTACACGGCTAATGAAAGTTGCCTTACCAAATAAGCAACGACGTTCTCACAAGAAGAAAGTTTCAGAGGATAAATATCCCAGAGTTATTATCAATATGGTCGGTAGAGGAAAATCATCAGTTCCTAGCTCCAATGAATGAGAGACAAACTGGTCTCCTAGCGTTAAAGAAATTCTAAGTGGGTTTGAAGGAATCCATCAACACACTCGGGCTCGAAAGGAGTTATTCCTCTTATCGATTATCGGAGATTTGCTAAAGGGATTTAATCTGATGATGAACATTCAGCCATCATAGAATCTTAATTATCTAGCTCTTTCACTAAACATGAGAGCTTTGCTTATAAGGCAGGGAACCTTGAAGATCTCATGAAGAGACTTGATGAGCAGCAAGCTATGCCCAAATCTTAGTAGGAGACCATCAATGAACTCCGGCTCTTGATAGCTTAAATCGTCACAGACAAGGCCAAAGCCCAGAAGACAGATTCACCGCCTCGACATGAATCCTCCCGAAGAACAAGATCATCTTCGTCAAAGGGAAAGGAGAAGGTGATAGAGACTTCTGATCAAGAAGCTCATCATATAGAATCTTCCTTTAAGGAAGAAAAAGAGACCGAGAATGAGCAAAATCCTCAGTCTTCTAAAATAGAAGAACCGAAAGCCCGCCTAAATGCTATTGCTAACAGAAACGACCTCCAAGAGGAGGGAGTTGTGAGGCCTTATCCCGCCGAGTGGGATGCGGCCCCTTACCCTCTGAAATTCAAAGTCCCGACTCTGCAAGCCTTTGATGGTACGGGATCAACGAACCGACACATCTACTATTTCAAGTCCCAGACTGAGAATATAGTAGTAAATGATGTTGTGCTGACTTGGTTATTCATTGGCACCCTTAAAGGGGTCGTCTTTGAATGGTTCATGAAACTGCTTGCAAGATATATTGATAATCATATTTTTATTACAATTTTATACCCTCATTATCTATATTATATGAATAAATATACTACTAATAATTGTTTTTATCTTAATTTATAGGTTAATGAAGAAATAATGACTAAAAGTCCAAAAGACTCCAACTTCCTCATTTTGTAACCTTTTATTGAAGCCAAGAATCAAGCCGTCTATAGAAGCCAGAGAAAATAAAAAAATCTAATATGAAAAGAAATTATATTCAAGTTGGTTGGCCGCAAAAAAAACGACGATATCACCTAATCCGGAAGACGGAATTTAACATATAATATATGAAAATCACCTATCTCAACGAGACGAAGCTATCTGTGTAGGTAGAATTTTTATAAGACATTGATGTTAGCATCGATGCTGGCATCGATGCCAGCATCGATACCGACTAGTCTCTATGGCTAAAAATCAAGGTTTTTGGATAAGAATTCAATCCAAGGGCTCACATTCATTGATGTTTACTATAAATAGGGATAGAGAATGAGGGGTTGAAAATGTAAAAAATTTTGTATCTCTATTTGGGGAGGAGGGTCACTCTTAATTAAGAAGACCTTCCAAATTTTTAACTTTTTATTATAATTAATAAAATAATTTTTTTCACCAATTCATATTTTTCTTCTCTTTGTTGTATGATGAAGATGAAGATGAAGATCAATTTGGAGGTTTATTTTCGCTTTTATTTCTTTTCTTATTGCTTAGTAGTTTAGATTTACATTAATGTCTTGTAGTATAGATTTACTTTCATACATATATTCTTTTGCTTTAATTTCTTGTATTTAATTCTTACAATTTATTGTGGTTTAGTTCTTACAATTTATTTGTACATTAGATTTTATCTTCTTTCACTATTAGCCTTGAGGCTAGAACCCTCTTGGGATTAGTTTTTCTTTTTGCTTATTTTCATTTTCTTTGATTCGCCTTGAGTCTAGAATCCTCTAGGGAATTGCTTTTTTCTTAGATGTAGAATTAATTCTTATTAGAACTCTAGAAATTGCATGAAACTAGCTTCATTTCTCTTATGATTTATTAATCATTCTCTCATGCTTAAATTATTCATGCTTAGGATATTCAACTAAAGAACTCATTGGTAGAAGGAATTCTAGAATTACTATTTAGTTGTTATTCTTTTCATGAACAATAATTTTATTTGGATGATAATTTGATAGGTTATACTTCTCTTGAGTGGTTTGATAATCTATACTTAATAAATCTAAAGTAAAATATAGAAAAGAGAATGATTCATATCTTATAAGTGAGATTAGCTTGTGGATTCAATTCGTAATTCCTCATATCTTTAATTGAATCCTCCATCTTAACTTTTTTGAATTTTCTTTTCATTCTTGCTTTTTAGTTTTCCTTTGATTCTTTCTTCTCCCTTCTTAGTCTCATTTTTATTGTCACTTGCATATATTCACAACAATCCTCATATCTTCCTATAATCACACACATCCATCACTCCTAATTGTTTTGCACACAACATAAGAACGTATTCTAATTTTCTCCTGCAAACACCTTCCTCATGGGATCGATAATTTTTTATACTATAACTTGATTGGTTGTCCACTTGGAACTTTTGATACATATTTATGTCCCATCAAGATTTTTGCGTCGTTGCTGGGGAACGGTGTTTAAGTTGGTTTTTAATTAATTTAGATCTTTAACTTGTGTGTTTCCTTATGAAGGAATCGCTTGGAGTTGAAGATTAAGGATTGAAGATCGAGGATTAGAAGAATTGCTTGAGGTTTGATTCATATTTAGGATTTGTTTTCTTTCTAGAATTTTTAATTCCACCCTTTAGTTACTTCTTCACAATTAGAGACAATTAAGACTTAAAAAAAGATTTTATTTTTGTCGACCATAATAAAATCCACCCTCCACTTGGACATTTACTAACAATATAATGAATTCAAACAATATTTTCCATTCTCACAATAGTTTGATTATTAACCCTAATTAAAAAAAGATTTTCTTTTTTACCATCTTTTTAGTCGCTTTTAATTCCTAGGGTTGCATTGCATATAATAGTAATAATTCATCAAAGGGATTTGAGCATCTTGATTTGGCACACACTTAAAAATATTCTTAAGGACAAAACCCCCTAATCAAGATAAGGTGAGGGATTTCATCACCATTTCCTTAGCCTACAAATTACTAATTCCTCACTTCTCAAACCCAAGCCTCCTAAAACTCATTAGACGTTGGCCTCTAAGGACTCAAGCTCAATAAGGAATAAGAAATCCCTAAGTGAAATGGTCAAAGTCTTCTTGGATTAGTTAGTGTCTAAGATAAGGTTTAGGGGTTGCGTAAAGTGTTCTGCAAGAAACTAGGTACTTAATTGATCTCTGACCACCCTCTAGTACTATCCTTACCTGGCTAACTGACCGAGTAAAACTTTGATCTTTTCACCTAAGGAATTTTTGGTTAAGAGCAAGTCTAGCTGAGTTAGGCTTAACCCTAGAGTTTAGAGTGAATGAAAAGTAATTATTTTTATTTGTTTTAATAAGTTTTTTCCTTTATCACCTTTTTCTTATCATAAAAATATAACTTTTATTTTTCTTTAAAAAAAGTATAAAAAGAAATTGTTTTGATGTATGCGAGCATGGATTAGGGATAATACACATCGATTAATTCGCTTTGAACCAATTATAGAAATAACGTATCCTAATCCACACGTTCTTCAAGATATGTGCTATCCCACTAGGAATGCAATCCCGTCTTGCATTAGGCTCCCTGAGGCAAATGAAACTAACTTTTAGCTTCGACCGCATTACATAAACATGCTTCCTAAATTTCTGGGGAATGAAACTGAAGATGCTTATATTTTTATCTCAGAATTTGAGGAAGTATATATTATGATTAAAAAATAAGAGAATTATCTAAAGATGCCGTCAAACTTAGATTTATTCTATTTGCTCTCAAAGACAAAGCAAAAAAAATGGTTGTATAGCTTACCTACAAATTTTATCTCAACTTGGGATGAATTTGTCACCATTTTTCTAAAGAAATTTTTTCCTATCCACAAAACGGTTAAGCTAACAAACAGCATCATGAATATTAAAATTGTCCCGGGAGAACCTTTCTGTGAGTATTTTGACCGATTCAAGGACCTTCTTATCTAATGTCCTCACCATGGTCTCGAGAAATGGCGATTATGCCAAATCATCTATGAACGATTAGATTATTCTTCAAAAACTTCCTTAGAGTTGATGTATCAAGGGGATTTCATGAATAAAAATACCGATGAAGCTTGGGAATTTTTAGAGAGTCTATCTAAGAAAACCATGTTGTGGGAACACTATGATGACAGAGTTTTATCAGTTCCCCAACATGAGTCCAATGATATTTCTTTTGAGTCGAACATTGCATCTGAAGCTAAGATGGCTACAATCATGCGCATGTTAGAGGCTCTAAAAATTAAGGAAAGAGCACCGGCTCAAATCAATCAAGTTTCTGTCTCAGGTTGTCACAACTGTCGTTCACCATCTCATGTTTCAGAAGAATGTCCTCTCTTAGTAAATAATCAGCCACTAGGATAGGTTAACGCTGCATTCCAGCGTCCTGTGAATGATCCATTTTCTCCAACCTACAATCCGGGTTAGAGAAATCACCCTAAGTTTTTATGGAATCAATTAAACCTCCCCGGAAACCAAAATTTCATTCCCAAACCAACCATTTCCTAGGGGAAACACAGTTCCTTTCAATTCTCACCCAAATTTTCAACAAACCAATCTGCCATATCAAACTCAGTCTCCTCGTCATCAAACTGTAACTCATACTCCTCCTAACTCAGACCATGATAAACGTCTTAATATCTTAAAAAAGGGTTTGGAAACCATAATTAAGGCCTCTGCACAAACCACAAATATGTTGACTCAAACATTCAGCACTCTGAATTCCTTCATGCAATCAACCGGACAAATACTCAACTCCAACACTCAAGATATAGATAGATTAGAATCCCAACTTGGTCAACTAGCTAATGCTGTGAGTGAAAGAGAGAAAGGAAAATTTTCGAGTCAAACCGTGGTCAACCCTAAGGACACAGGATCTAGTTCATCATGTGAAGCTCAAGTTCATGCAACCCATTCACTACGATTAGGGAAACAGGTCGATAATCAAGTGAGAACACCTCCAACTCAAGCTCTTGATCCAGAACAAATTCCTTCTTCTGATGACTCTATCTGATAATCACCCCTCTCAGATGACCAAGAACATGAATCCGAACCTGAGCCTATTTTTTAGACCAGTTGCTCCCTTTTCAGATAGACTCAGGTCTAGAAAACACTCCCCTTAGGAGGAGAAGATCCTAGAAACTTTCTAATAGGTTAAGGTCAATATTCCTATCTTAGATGTAATTGAACAAATCACATCTTATGCCAATTTCTTGAAAAAATTATGCACTAAGAAGAGAAGAATAAATGTTCCAAAGAAAGTCTTTTTGGCAACTAATATCAGTGATATGCTATCAAAGCACATACCTTTAAAACATAAAGATCCAGGTTCTCCCATCATTTCATGTTTCATTGGTAATACTCATATTGATAAGACGCTTTTAGACTTAGGGCTAATGTCAACTTGCTTCTGTATTCAGTCTACTAGCAACTAGGTTTAGGTGAATTGAAACCAACCCGATGCACCTTACCATTAGCTAATAGATTTGTCAATGTCCCTATGGGTGAGATAGAGGATGTTCTGATTAAGGTTGGAGATTTTATTTTTCCAGTGGATTTTGTACTCTTGGAAACATAACTCGTTTCCAATCCCAAGGGACAGACACCTGTCATCTTAGGACAACCATTCTTAGCCACTTCTAATGCTCTCATCAACTGTAGAACTGATCAAATGAAGCTGTACTTTAGAAATTTGACTGCTGATCTTAATATTTTTAATCCAGGGGACCAACCAAATAATCAGCCTCTAGAAATAAATTACATTCAGGAAAGATTAGAAGAAGAAGAAGAAGAAGAAGAAAAAGAGTTAGATTTGAGAGGAAATTTTTGGTGAGGAGTTGGAGTTATTAGGAAAAGCAGATCAGGTCTTTCAGAATAAGGAAGCCGTGTTGAATACTTACTTCTTTGAACCAACTTTTGAAGAACTCTTTCTTGATGAAATTAGATTCTTGGAAAATAACAATAACCAAATTTTCATACCTCAACCATGAATCTTGGGGTTGAGGAAGTTGTTAAATAAGAATTGGTTGTTAGAAAACAAAACTTCACAATTCAAGAATCTTAGTAAGAAATTTAAAAAGCATGACACCAAAAATACCTACCTTACATTATTGCAAGAATCATTGAACACCCCGGAATACTTGGAATTTCAGCACATCATTGATTATATCATTTTGAATTTATTTAAAATCCGGGGGAGAATTTTCAGCAATAAGGTAGGATTCGATGTAGAATATGTGCTCTTCATGTTGAACCTTTTATTCTACATCGTTTGTTTTGTTTTATTTCATAATAATAAAAAGAATTATTCTTCTCTTATTTGATAGTTTCTTGTTTGGTTGTAAAAAAGAGAAAAAAAGAAAAGAAAAGAAGAAATTTGAAAAAAAAGAATAAAATTTTGATTTCATCATCCTCAGACCAAAGGTAATTGTAGATTTTATTAGGTCAGCCGGCCAAATGTAAGTACTTTATTTCTTATTTACTTTACTTTATGCATCATAGAGTTTGCATTGAGGACAATGCAAAGTTTAGGTGTGTGGGTAGAAAGTAGTTATTTTTCCTTTTTATTTCACCTTTTTGTTGCATTTTTGTCATAAATTTTTTTCTTTCTATTCTTTCCTTTAAAAAAAATTTTCACAAAAAAATATTGTAACTTACCAAATTAATAGAGTTAACTAATAATTGATTTATTTGATAAATTTTAAATTTTCTAATCTTTAGTTTGTTATATACTCAAGTTTACCTTTTATGATAACTTTAAATAAATTTTTTAAAAAATGATTTTCAAAGTAGTATACTTCACTTAAGATTTAACTTACATTTTTAATTAAAATAATAAATTTTTTGCATGCTTAATTTAGAGTTAAAAATAATTTTTTAAGTTTTCTTGATTTACATATTTTTTATAAAAAAACTAACCTTGAAAAAGAAGAGTGTAGAAAATGGGCACAAAAAACTCTTAAATTTAATGTGATTCTATCTTATAAAGCCTAAGTTGATCGAGTAATTAAGCCCAATGAGTATTTTTATACTTAGTAACCTAAGCCCAATTGGGTTGGGATCCATTCACCCAAAACTCGTTAAATGGTCACTTAGAAAACCTATTAAAGTAGAAAAAAATAACCAAGGAAGAAAGAGTTGAAAAAAAGAAAAAAATAAAAAAAATACTAACAAATGTTTTATATATAGTTTTATTTGTATATATGATCTTGAAAAATATTTTTGATCAAGCAACTTGAAAATTATTTAAAACAAATAGTTACCATGTTCTTTTTAAAACTTTTAAATTAAATTTCTAAGTTTGGCTTGGTTTTGTATTGCTATAATGAGAAGATTTTCTAGGAAATTTACCTTAGAATTACATATAAAAATATTTTCTTGAGTAATAATTAGCTTCAATTAGATTGTCTAAATTTATCGAGTAAATTTAGTTATTTACTGACATCTTTAAATTAGCAAGTTGACCGAATTTTTTTATGGGTATATTCATTGTAAACCCTCACGAGACTACAACTCGTTCACTAGGGTAACCAATAGGTTTAAAGGCTTGTTGTATGTGCTAAATGTAATCATGATTCCTACGAAAGCGAGTTAGGATTTTTTTGCTTTCTCTTTCTATGCTAGAGGACTAGCAAAAGTTTAGGTGTGGGGGTATTTGATAATTATATTTTTATTATATTTTTATATCCTTATTATCTATTTTATATGAATAAATATACTACTAATAATTGTTTTTATCTTAATTTACAGGTTAATAAAGAAATAATGAATAAAAGTACAAAAGACTCTAACTTCCTTATTTTGTAACCTTTTATTGAAGCCTAGAATCAAGCCGAGTAGCCTGTAGAAGCCGGAGAAAATAAAAAATCTAATATGAAAAGAAATTATATTCAGATGGTTGACCGCAAAGAAACGATGATATCTCCCAATCCGAAAGGCAGAATTTAACATATAATATATGAAATCACCTAGCTCAATGAGACAAAGCTATTTGTGAAAGCAGAATTTTGATAGGATGTCAATGATAGCATCAATGCTGGCATCAATGTCGGTATTAATGCCCGCATCGATACTGGCATTGATACTGACGAGTCTGTTATGAATCTATGGCTGAAAATCAAGATTTTTGGATAAGAATTCAATCCAAGGGCTCGCATTCGTTGATGTATACTATAAATAGGGGTAGAAAGTAAGGGGTTGAGAGTGTGAAAAATTTTATATCTCCATTTAGAGAGGAGAGTTACTCTTAATTGAGAAGATCTTCTAAATTTGTAACTTTTTGTTATAATTAATAAAATAATTTTTTTCACCACTTTATATTTTTCTTCTCTTTGTTGGATGATGAAGATGAAGATGAAGATCAATTTGGAGGTTTTTTTATTTTCTCTTTTATTTCTTTTCTTATTTCTTAGTAGTTTAGATGTACATTAATGTCTTGTAGTATAGATTTACTTTCATCTTTTATTCCCTTGCTTTAATTTCTTGCATTTAATTCTTGCAATTGATTGTAGTTTAGTTCTTGTAATTTATTTTTTAGATTAGATTTTATCTTCTTGCACTATTCGCCTTGAGGCTAGAACTCTCTTGGGATTAGTTTTTCTTTTTGCTTATTTTCATTTTCTTTGATTCGCCTTGAGGCTAGAACCCTCTAGGGAATTGTCATTTTCTTAGATGTGGAATTAATTCTTATTAGAACTCTAGAAATTATATGAAACTAGCTTCATTTCTCCTATGATTTGTTAATCATTTTCTCATTCTTAAATTGTTCATGCTTAGGATATTCAACTAAAGAACTAATTGGTAGAAGGAATTCTAGAATTACTATTTAGTTGTTATTTTTTCATGAGCAATAATTTTACTTGCATGATAATTTAATAGGTTATACTTCCCTTGACTGATTTGATAATCTATACTTAATAAATCTAAAGTAGAATGTGAAAAAGAGAATGATTCATATCTTATAAAGTGAGATTAGCTAGTGGATTCAATTCTAGATTCATCATATCTTTAATTGAATCCTCCATCTTAACTTTCTTGAATTTTCTTTTCATTCTTGCTTTTTAGTTTTCCTTTGATTCTCTTTTCTCTCCTCTCAATCTTATTTTTATTGTCACTTGCACATATTCACAACAATCCTTATATCTCCCCACAATCACACACATCCATCACTCCTAATTGTCACGCAAACAACATAAGAGCCGATTCTAATTTTCTCCTACAAACACCTTCCTCGTGGGAGCAATAACTTTTTATACTATAATTTAATTAGTTTGTGCACTTGAATGGTTCATGAAACTACCTGCAGGATCTATCTAGAGGTGGGCTGATTTAGAAAAACTCTTTCTAGCAAGGTTCTTTGAAGACGATACAGAAGTATCTATCACTTTCCTTCTTGCCACCATGCAGAAGAAGGGAAAGTCTATTAAAACCTTCCGTGAAAGTGATACAGGTGTATCTTCTCTGTTTCAGGAACTTTGTGATCCTCATAGGAGCTTTAGGATAGATCATTCTCATGATAGAGTGAGAATAGAAGCATAGGCGAAATCGTTGATAATGACGAAAAGGTCGAAAGCAGGAGAAACAATAAAAATTAGGAAGCTGATGAAACAACTCTGGCCGGTCTCCCGATGAGCTTGTATTAGTCGACCGGTGCAGTACCATCGGCCAATCGAATGATTAGCACCGATCGACCAAAAACCTACACTTATAGGGTCCAGAAATATGTCTTGTGGACGGTCGACCGATGCACTATGGTCGATCGATCGATGAGCCTAGACCGGTCGACCGATTAATGTATGTCGGTCGACCGACGGGGTTTCCTGGGCTGATCTGGATTCCTGTTTTGCACGAATTCTAATTGAGTTTGTCTTGGTTATTTACCACTTTGCCACCCATGTTGTTTAACATGTAAATATAGATTGTTTAGGGTTTCTAAACATCAGATTAAAGTTTAAAGATGATAGAGAAGTTGTTCTTTATTCTTGAGGGATTGTGAGAGAGAGATTTTATAATCTTCTATTCTTCATAATCTAGAGAAGGTATTTTCCTTTACCAAATTGAATTATTCTTGTGTTTGTTGTTTTCTTCTCAAAACCCACATTTGGTAATTCTACGATCAAAGGTGCTCGCACGGTGACTCGTATCAAGTTGGTATCAGAGCAATTAAGATCTTGTGAAGTGGTATCATGTGTATGGTCCTTCCTCTCGGCGAATCCTTCACCAAACTCTTTCAAAAACTTATAAACTTGAACTAGGGTTTTAGAGGAGGGGTGTCTGCTAGATTCTCATGAGAAAGTGCAGCAAAAATAGGTTTAAAAGAGTTTATACAAGCCTAGAATCGAAACAAGATGGATATAACCCGAAACCCAAAAGAAAACTAAAAATCAGCCTATAAGTCGACTTACTTATCTGACAAGTCGACTTATAGTAAGTCAACTTACGGCTTTGATAAGTTAACTTATGGCAAGCCGACTTATAAGTCGACTTAGCAGAGATTTTACAATTTTCTTCTATTTTCGTGCATATTTCGTGCATGTTTCTCTCCTCCACTCACATATATACACCGAATTGATCTCAAATTAATTCCTAACATACTCAAACATCAAAATATATTATTTATCACCATATAATATATTTATCATTATTTATCACATAATATTCAAATTCACGAGGTTTTACATTTTTGACGTATTCGAGGTGCGTATTCACACTCCAATGAGTATACGAGTCTAAACTATATCTCCTTGAACCTCCAACGGGTATATGAGGTTAAACTAATTACGAAAATCCCAGGAGTATATGAGTATAAACTGGTTCTCCTCGTTCCAACGCCTTAAGAGCTTAAACTGTGTAGACTCTAGTTAACGTATGAGTATAAACTGTATTCACACCGGTTAATGCGTGACGATGAGAGTCAGCACCGATCAACACGTGACGAGGAAGGTCGACGCGACTCATCACCATTCAACGCGAATCAATGATGGTCAACGTGTCGATAATTTCGTCAAAACAAGGCTCAGAATTATTCTCAATTCTGAATTAACCCCGGGGAGTTCAATCGTGATTCAGATATGAATTCCTGACAAAGATGATTAGTTCAACATCGATCCAATGACATGAGCTAATTCATATATCAAGACGTCAGTCTCAGTTCAAGATTTCGACAACAGTCAGACGATAAACGCAGCACCGGAAGAATTTTAGCTATTTGACAAAATATTGAATAGACTGAAACCTGAAAAAGTTAGCAAATTAAAGGTTGGGCTTATTATATCCAAAGTATTTTAGGCTATTCTATAAAAGAATTAGACTAAAATACTTTGTAGGGGGTATCTGTAGGCATTAAAAATTGTCTATAGGTCCTCGAACACAGCTCGAGACGATAAACCGCCGAGCGATGAACCGTTGATGACGTAGCAACAAGCCACCGAAACGACAAAGCAAGGGAACACACGCTCACCAGCCACCTCCAAGTGACCCGCACGCCTTCACTAGCCAGTTTCAAATGACCCATGCACTCGTCAGTTACCTCCAAGTTAACAAAACGCATGAAGCAAATCGATGAAGCATACAAGACAGTGAAATGATAAAATACGCGTAACGATGGAACATAAACAAACCGGAAAAACCCCTGGTAGCCGAGTCACGTAAAAAATGACTCTGCCAAGGCTAGTGGCTCGGCCAAGGCCGAGCCACCATTTGGTGGCTAGCATCCAAAAACGCTTAAAACGTGTTTTTCGATAGTTTTCTCGAGATTCTTTCGTTCCAGAGCCTCCCCAACTGTTTTGAAGCTATCTCTAAATATAGTTAAGCGGTTATTAACTAAGGATAATGTCAAGTCATTAATTCATATCCAAAAATACTACAACCGAAGCCTACAAATATAAGCCTAGGGCCCTATACGCAGGGGGTGTGAAATCTAGGCGAGGTGTTGTCAAATTGAAGAGTGATCCACGAATTTTAGAGGAGGGCTAGCAGAACTTGGTGAACTTCAGCATAAAGAGGAAGCTATTCAAAGGATCTGAGGCATGTTTCCCCTTTCCTCCGGATCAAACTTGGTTTTGATCTCGAGAAGAGTCGTAATCTCGTTTGGTCGAGATTATCACTTCTGCGATTATTTCCTTTGTGAAGCAAGAGCATTAATTTTTTATTTTGTCAATCAGATCTAATCCGTAGCGGTCCACGGACTAACACGTCCCCGGTACAAGCAAAAATCTCACGTAAACAGTGGGTGATAAACGTCATCTGCGTGTGTTTGAAGAGAGTTATAATTTTTATTTTATTTGTGTAAGCGAGTAGTCTTATAAAAAGACTAACTCTTTTGAATTCATTGTAATCGATAAATGTATAATGGATTTAACAAATAAACTAACTTTCGACGCAAACAATAACACATTCTTCACAAACTTTAGATGGAGCAGTAATTTGAGAAAGGCCAATTACCATATTTTTTTGCTGTAGAGTCTTCAATCCATGAAAATTCAGGTGACCATAGCAAAAATGCCATGGTCATACCACATCGTTCAGTTTTGTTGAGAGGCATGAATGAGTGGTGTTGTGGAGATAAAGCAGAAACATATGATTCGCAGTCATGTTAACTTGAGCAATTATGCCCATGTTTGTATCTTGAAATTGGCATACTCCATCTTTGATATAGATCTCGTAACCCTTCTCTTATAACTGATCCACACTAAGCAAGTTGGTCTATAAATCTAGGACAAAAAAATATTAGAGATAGTGTGGGTGGAGCTTTCCTTGGTCTGGAGAGTGGCCCTTCCTTTTCCTATAATAGATATTGTGGAGTTGTCACAAAACTTGATAGTGTTGCGAAAAGATTCGTCTAGATTAGAAAAGGCCTTCTTATCTCCACACATGTGGTTGTTGCAGCCAGTATCCAAATACCACATGTTTTGTTGATTTCTTCTTTCACATGACACACCATCAAGAGAGACACCTCTTCTTCTTTTTCTTCAAAGTTAGTTATTTCTCCATTTTGCATATTCAAATTAGTTTAACATTCTGACTGATAATGGCCATACCTATGATGCCGGTAGCATTCAACATTGGATTTATCTGCTGACTTTGGTCTATGAGTTGTTGAGTGATGGCCTCTTCTTCCTTGAAACTGCTTTTCTTGGTGATTGTGGTGCTGTTGTTGATTGCAACGACCGTTGCTTCCTCTGCCTTTACCTCTCCCTCTACTTCGTCCTCTATCTCCTTTCGGTGTCGAGTGATTTTCTATCGAGGCCTTCAATACTTGTTCCTCTTTCTCTTGCTGGTTAATTTTTTTCTCATGAATGAACAAAGAGCTCTACAACTCATCAATTGAAAGTACATCAATATCTTTTGATTCTTCTATAGGGCATGCAACAAAATTAAATTTTGGTATCATCGATTGGAGAATCTTCTGGATAATGGCGGTGTCCTCCATTCTTCCTCCTCTTATTGGCGATTATCATCGTTCTTGCGAAGAAATCTATAACCGACTCGCCAGAATTCATATGTAAAGTCTTAAATTCAGTTCGAAGTCCTTGAAGCCTCATCCATATTACCTTTGTGTTCCCTTGATGCTTCTTCTTCATAGAGTCTCAAATATGCTTGAAGGTATCTTTGCTAAGAATTGTCTCTAATATTGCTCGATCAATGACTTGGAAAAGAGAGTCTTGGCCTTAAGGTCCTTCAGCTTCAACGCTTCCAGCTCCACTCTCTGCATCTTCGACAACGTTACTACGGCAGTTGGCTCTGCTATTCCAGATTCAACAACCCGCTAATACTCCTTAAACCTCAAGAACTTCTCCATTAGCATGCTCAAATGATCATAGTCACCATCAAAGTGGGGAATTGCTGGTTGCACAAAGCTGTCGATGGCCATCGTGATTTTATCGCTGATGCAAGAAGAGTAACAAAACTACTATTTTTATGTGTCAAAAAATTCTCACAACTCACTCCGGCTCTGATACCACTGTTAAATTTATCGAGGAAAAAAATACTAAATAAGAGAAACAAAAAACTAAACTTTTATAGCTTTGAAATCTGATACATTTAATCAAAGCTAGAAATTACTCTATTTATAGAGCTAAAACCAACAGATAAATGCTTGAAACTAGGAAGTGTAACAAACTCCAATAAATCCCACATAAAGCTAGGTATTCTCCTATAGACTAGGTAAAGCCAAAACAAACTAAAACAAAACTCCTATCACTACTATGTAGGTGTAAATTTCTGATTTTCCCGGAAAAGGGGAGGGATTTCGTTTGTATTTATAAGAAAGCTTATTACAAACTAAATCAATCTGAATTACAACAGAAGCGGAGGGAATGCCCTCCTTGTTTATATTTGTGGGGACTTTACGGTAGCTACAGGATGCTTCGCCCGGTGCTCGCGCCGGGTCTGCTTCCCTTGGACGGTTCGACCGAGGTTGTTGGAGAGCTTCAGTACTCAGTAGAAGCTCCGGGTGAAAGGAGCTCGAATCCTCTTAGTTCGCCGGCGATCGGAGCTCGGAGTTTGGAGATTTTCCGATTGACTGATCGATTCTCTCCTTTTCTCCTTTTTTTTTTCTTTTTCTCTCAATCTCTCGATGCTCGATCCCTCGATGGTTGCTGTAGGAAGCTCTTTTTAAGTGGGAGGGGGACAGTCCAGATGTCCCTTGGACCATGGGATCTGACCATGCCCTGTCCAAAGACATCCTATTGTCCCCTGTACAACCAATGGTTGCTTATGGGGCTACAGGTCGCGTCACGTCGTATAGGAGTGGGAAAGCCCCTCCTCGTACTCGTGACAGTGAGTACCAGGCACTCGAGTGGATTTGGATATCTCACCGAACGCCGGTGGCTCTGACCCTTCGCTCGGGGCGCGGCGCGCTGCATTTATGTGGATGCAGACGGCTCTGGCA